>ML777520.1:396133-411619 GCA_009831015.1 Picea engelmannii
TCTGACATTGCTCCCACTCGAACCAGGAACCCTCTTTTCCTATGAGTTACCTTACGCTCTGATACCAGTTGTTAGAAAAAAAGGACCGCATAGCAATAAAATAAAACAAATGCAGAAACAAAACACAGAAGACACACAATACAAGAGAGACACAGATTTACGTGGTTCACCCAGTGTGGGCTACGTCCACCAGAGAAATTGCCAGGTCCTTTCTTTATTTTTATCCAACAAATGAAGGGATACAACCTACAACAAAACCCGTTGTAACTTCCTCTTCTTTCTCTCATAGTCTCCTCTCTCAAAATACAATATTCACAACCATCCATAGCCGCGATACATTTCCCTCATAAAAGAGGGTTGCCTTCTAGGGCAAAAACCCTAACATAATCTCTACCGTTAGATCTGCGACCTTATAATGAACGGTCCATATTTACAATGAAATTACAATATACTTTTACAAGGCAATTTTTGCTTCGGGGGCTTCACCCCCGAACCCCCGCTGGGGGCTCGCTTGCCCCTAGACCCCCCAGCTGGGGGGATAGGCCCCCCAGACCCTGCAGAGGGGGTACCCCCCCTCTGCACTCCCCTGCGTGGAAGAGTGTACATACTTATGGGGTGTAAATACTTCATGGGGTGTAAACACGGCTGAAAGTAAAAGACTTATAAATCAGGAAGATAATCAGGCTCCACAACCAACACTTCTCACCTTGTAGTCTCTTGTTTACTAATTCATTCATGCTATAAAGAATGACATCTTGTCTATTTGTCGCCCCTAGCCTTTCATTTTAGAACGCATTATTAGATTGCATCCATAACTCCATATCACAAGAAATAAGGCATTGGATCCATTTAATCCATCATCCCCAACTTTTTAAAAATTTCCTATTTCCATTGTTGTATTTGTTGTTAGGCTTCCTTTACTCCCACTCATACTACAAGAAGTGAGCCTAGAAAGCATAGGGAATTCCCCCTTGACTTAGATACACCTTTTTATAAAGTGTAGAGGAGTGTTAATGAGGTGACATTGGCCAACCTCCTAGTTTCACATGTCTTCACCTAAGTGTTGGACTTTACATTTTCGGGTGTGAGATTGTGTGGTAGCACTCCTCTTTATTTTGATTATGATTGTTGACAGTATATGAGTCATTACTTAAAAAATTTCCATCCTAGAATCAAATTCTATCAAAATACCAAAATAACTTTGTTTTTCTTAGGGGCCAACATTCTCATACACTTTATTCTCATCTTGTCAATTCACAATGTTTTCTCACAAAAAAATTAAGGGTGAAGATTAACCATTGCATACTTTGTGACTGATGTATTTGTAAGCCATCTAACGAATCTTGAATAAAAAAACACTTTATTTCCTTTTGTTCAATGTATAATGAGATTCATGGAAAAATTGTCTATTTAAAGATCTACACACATTGAGATCCTAGATTCATCCTCAAGACCATAGATGTCTTTCTCTTTCATCACAAAGTTTATCGAGTTTTGGAAGAATATGATACATGCTCTTGGATATAACTTCATCTAGCACCTCTTATCATACTACTTAATTGTTTAGTTTATTATAAGATTCATGGTAGATATCATTTCCCATTTAAATATCCTCACACTTTAAGGTACTCGATTCATTATCAAGGTCATAGAAGTGTTCACGTTTTCATTAGAGAGCTTATTTAGTTCTAGAAGAAATTGTTGCATGCACCTAGGTCCAACTTCCACAAGGGTCTCCCTTCTTACTACCCAATTATTTAGGGAGATGGGAAGAACCACATCGATCTTATCAACTTTCCAATGAACAAGCAACATTGAATCTACTCTATAATCAGCACTCAAGGTATGCTAAGAATACAAATTATTTATGCCATATTACTAACTTTTTTCAACCTTAAATGTTAAAAGAGACTACACTTTATATGTTTCCTCGTAAACCTTTGTTTGAACTCAATGTTGTATCTTTGTATCTTTTTCTCTTTTCATCTTTCTCCAATCCCTTCTTAAGCCAAGTTTCAATATACTTACTACCCTCCTTTTAAAGTATATTTAAACAATCTCTATCATTTTTTACATTCTTTCATAAGTGTTATTGAGTTTGATCACTTTTTTTTTCAAAAGTGGAAAAACCTATCATAACCCATATGTCAACCGACAATCAGAGTGTAACACACCCGACCCTTAAGTGCTCTTTTAAGGGGTGGGGTATCATAATTTCGCTTTCCTTAACTTTCTCTAGGTTCCCCTTTCTTCATATTGTAGGTTATTCCAAACCCGTGGGCTCTTTCCTGGCCCCTTTGAAGGAATTGAGAAACAGGCGCTAGCTTTTCAGGTTAGCCCCTTCCTTCATATGACCTCAGGCTGTGACCAAATGCCTACTCAAAGGGCACTTCAGAACTTCATCTTTGAGCATTTTCACCTCACCACTTGCCAATTCATCCAAACTCCAAACTGGCGAAGTTCTGAAATGAAGGGAGAGGAATTGACAGTCCCTTCTCTATTTCCATATCAATGACCCACCGAAACTTCAGGCTCAGGCGCTTCGGCGAGTTCCAAAACAATTGGAACTATCCTCTCTTTCTAGGCCCTTCTCATATGTGACCTCGGGCTGTGACCCAGGGCTTAACTTCTGAGTGCTCCGTAACTTCGCCTTCGGAGGTTTTGGTCACTCCAAATCACAATTCTCTCAAAGCGCGAACCCCAAAATCATAGATCAGACGGTTGAGAAGGATCCCGAAGGATCCATAGATCCATGGTCTAGATCACTTCGCGACTTCATCCTTTGGAGGTTTTTTCCACTCCAACACACAATTCTCTCGAATGCGCGAACTCTGAACTAGCAGATCATATGACTGAGACTTATCTCAAATCAATGGTCTGCATTTTCCCTGGGCTCCAGGCTTCAGAGAATCCATCTCCTTTATGATGATTAACAACATTCATCAAACTCACGAATACTGAAGGAGTCAAGGCGTTAACACATGCAGTCCTTCTTCAAATCTAATGATTGTGATAGACCTTGGATCCTCCCGAACGGATCTCATTCGTTCATCTTCCAAACGAAAATATATTCCCTTTAGATACTTGAATATCACTATCCTTCCTGAGCTTCGTCAGTTATGAAGGACTTAAGAGCTTTGCTCTCTTTCTCCTTAACTTAACACTTAGAAGGGTCTTTTTCACACCCCTTGCGCTCCTTCATCAAGTCTAGAATTTAAGAGGTTCTCGACCTCTGCCCGCCTCATAGAGACTCTGTGCATATCTAAACTACCTCTCATGAGCTTAACAAACTTCGTCCTCCTGGAGACTCAGGGAAACTGGGAGTTTCGACGTGCACCCATGAAAACCGTGGCCAAGGTCGATGAACTCATAGTCCACTTATTTTAACTTAAGCCACCACATGGATCAGTTATTTATGTATACAATCCAGACAATTCCATACTTACTTAAATACATAATTTAAACAAGAATAAAGAGATACAGTATAATCGTTAAGAAAACATGCACATCCCTGAGTCATTCACATGATATCCAACTTTATTACATAGTTACAGCTCAATTACACAGGGTATGAGAGTACTTATCTATTACAAGTTGCAACCAACTAACTGACTGTGGGTGTGTGCCTTTCCTCCAAACCATAGGATCAGAGGTATTCATTCTTAGCACTCTGGCCACCCCCGTGCCAAGCCATGATATCACTAGGGAAATATGCCATTTATCAGAGACCTTCTCTCTGTCATAGTATCCCTATGAGGTTTATCAGATGCTTCCTCAACATCAAGCTCACGTTCAAGTCCTTCAGGTTGTGTTCTCTGCATTTCCTTTTGGTTCACGCATCTCCTTTCGATCTTGCGCTCTCGTCTGGTATATCTTTTCTTACCATCGCTATGTATGTATCTTACCTTCCTTCTTTAGGAAGGTTTCTAGCCTATCTTGTTCCTTCTGTCAGAAGGAAGCTCGGGTCTGCAGGTCTCTGTGGTACTTCAGGTTGACCGCCCATGTTTCCATTCATGGGGGTGGTTGATTATTCAACCACCAATCCTTTCCTTCATTAAATGATTCTTTCCTCTAGAGATATCATGGCTCGTACTTCAAGGCTTCACCCCCCAACAATCAGTTATGGGAAATTTAACAATAATACATTTACATCGTTTACATGCCTTAGCATGGTAATCCTATTTTATGATTAATTACAAGCTGGGGGAAACAGGGGTGTTACAATTCCCTCCCCCTTAAAATAAAAATCGTCCTCGGTGTTCTTTCTCAGAAACACCTGTCATGCCTTTATCGTTCAGCCACTTCAGAAGTCTTGACCTTCATCCTTGGTCGGGTCCTTTTGCAGACTCTTAATATTCGTCACCTACCTTCAATAATTCTTGGAAAACAAGCACATTAATCACAATTTTATGTGAAAACATCTTACTGTTGTTCAAAATTCAAGAAGAAAATTTCATAATCTAGCACAATACGTTTATGTGCAGTTTGTGGGGTTGCATCCACATGAATGTCTTGTTATCCAGGCTCATTTTTTTTCCTGTACATACCCATTGTGTGAATGATCCCAATCAATAGTTTACAAGAACTATGAGAGTCTCCTCTCCCTTGCGGTCACTCACCCTCCAGGCCTAGGCTCAAGCATCCCCTTCTCTGCTATACAATTCCTCGGGTGATCTATCTTGCCTTGCCAAGGCTTTCTCGCACAGGAAGAATTTCAGAGACTTCATCGAGACTTATGGTCGAGGCATCCCTTCGGCTTGTGTTAACTCAACACAACATATTCCATGTGATCATGACTTACCACGGGGTTCTCATGTCTCAACAATGGCCTCTTTCAGGCTTTTCAACTTGTCAGCCTTCATATGTGTGCCCTGGATAGACCTTTTCTTCTCACTTGTATCCCAGGTATACAAAAATTCATGAGACATCATCATAAATTCTGAATTTCAAAGTTTTATTGCAAATTTGTCACCTACAGATTTCCAATTCCACATTTTGTGTTTTTATTTTTTATTTTTTTTATTTAATTTTATCTTTTTCCAGATTTGTTCCACACATGGAACATATTCACAAGCATGGGAATTTCCTCCCCATATAATTTTATCTCAATAGGAAATTGGTCTTCCTTATGGGCTTACAATACTGCCATATCCAAGGCTCTTTCTTCCTGCAATTCATTCCTCAGCTAAACAAATTGTTAGTTCTCATGCACATTATATTTTCGTTGTATACTTGCAGTGGCTCACAAACAATTTCAGAATTGTGCATACTAACAATCAAATTTACTTTATCAAAAAGGAAATACCATTCTTTGTAGTTTGGCCCAGCAGGCAATTGGTCTTCCTTATGGGCTTACAACACTTCCATATCCAAGACCCTTTTCCTCCTACAATTCATTATTTACACAGCCAAACAAATTGTTAGTCTCTCATATATATATATATATATATATATATATATATATTCAAAACTATGCATACTAACAGTTCATCACATCTACATAAACATGAAAAGGAGATCTCATTCCTTGCCTATGCCTCATTTCAACATACCAAACCTTTCAAAACATAATTCAACATTTCAAAGGATTTTAACAAATGTGTCAATATTCATGGCCACATTCATACCCAATGAACTCTTGCATTGATTTCAAGTCTTTCACATTTTATGACAGGTTCTTGGCCATGGTGTTTTGGAATCTAACCAACCTTTTCATCATATGGCTTATTCATTTTCATTCATTCTTATAGCAAGACCATACTTCCTTCTATAGACCGATCATGATCCCAAATCAGTACACATGAAACTCGAAAGTTTCACATGAATGCATTTAAGAATTCTTCCTTCATTAATAACTAGGGTGCCAATAGTCATGGCCACCCAATTTTTTTTCCTTCAACGCTTACATAATGTAAGTAAAACATTGGAAGGTCCTCCTTCCTTACTGAAAAATCCATTGTCTTCCATCTTATGCAACATGGATTCCCTCAATTCATTCCATGCAACGTGCTAAATATGAGTACCTTTATTTCCATAGAACCAGTCCTCATGACCACAGTCTAACATAGAGTGCCAAACTCTACCTTCCTTGACTGGCCCGGATGAACTCTATTTTCTCTTCATGCGATCGAGAGTTGTGACCTTAGCTCTTATTCCTTTCAGGTGCTACCCTTTGAACTCCTGTGTCTGGGTGCTATGATCCTGGCTAAAACCATTATCTGCAATTCGACGGTGAAGATCTATCTTCCCCCAGAGCCAATGACGATAAGGGATTGTAGAACCTCAACTAGCTCACGATTTAATTGTCCTTCCAATATCTGCAATGGATATGGGTCGTTTGATCTTCGATCGGACCCCAAACTCAAAACAAAACTATATTGAGTTTAATTTACGGGTACATGTCCTGACATTAACCCGCATGCATATAAATTCCCCGCAATGAATACAAGTCATCGATCTTATCCCTAGATCGATTCTAAACCACACGATTCCAAATACAACAATCCATGCATAGAATTATTTGACCGAGAATTTAGACTGAGAGCAGAGCCTCGATTTTCCAAATTCAACCACATAACCCAATCACGGTACGAGTTTATGTGGCATTAACACATGGGTTCCTTGCAGGTCCACCCACTGATTGTTCATAGATCCACGGTTCGCAGTGATTGTAGAATCCCCAATGTTCTCACTCTTTATCGGAGAGTTCAATCTCCGCAATCTGAAAGGTGCTCGCCCAACTCTTTTAATCGGAGCCGTTGATCATCCACCCCGACGAGATCAACGATGTTGGTTGATTAAGGGCTGTGAACTAGTGTTCCCGTTAATTCCTCCTTCGTGCTCCACAATTAATACGAGTCGCTCGATCTATGATCGGAACCCAAATTAAAAATAAATCTACATTGAATTTAAATTACGGGCACAGACTCCATTGTTAACCTGTGTGCCTATTCGATCTCCACAATGAATACGGGTCGTCGATCTTATCGAACGACTGGCGTTTGATCCGTTAACTCCAATGGATCTTGAATTCCATCTGACAAATGAGGCCAGCTTCCTTCCGATGAACGTCTCACGTTCATTTCTCTGTCAGGTTCTCGATTAACTTGATTTGATCAGGGTCTTCTTCCTGATCCATGCCCTACCTGGGTATCCACAGCATACAACTTCCTTTCAAAATTTCACACATAACATTAGACGATAAAATATTTTAGAAAGGATTCTTACCCAATATTTTCATACCTATTCGTGGCTGCTAGCACCCTCTTTTTGATTTTTACCTCATCGACAGTGCTTTAGGGGGATTTTTACAGTCCTATCAAGAATCTTTCGACCACAATGTTCCCATGGTCATCCTTTGCTTGAGTTTTCCCATCAATGATAATTTTCTTCCTCAACAGTTCCAATTCCTTTCTATACACAACATGCATCATTAGTTGTAAGATCAATTAAAATGCATGTATCATAACATTCAAATCGATAAAACATCTTCAAAATGTCCTAGCATATATTTATGCACTTCACCACATTATCCTCAAGGGTTTCCATGAATGCAATATAGACAGTTCTCAACTGTTTCTGTAGTAATACAATCATCATCACTATGGTGTCAAAACATTTACTTTTATTAGTAAATCGGCTTTCTCATTCCAGAGGAAACATAACACATAACAAGAAAGGAGTTAGGGGATCTCCCCTTTTTCCAACTCCTTCCACACAGCTTGGGGATTTCAACGCAGCTGAGTTATTTCTAAGGAATTACTTCCTTTTCTTGATGTGGCTTCCACCAAGCCTATTCGATCAAACATACTTATTTATGCCTTATCTTTTCCCAGTTGTACTTGTTCTAACATCTGTTCATCTAAGACCTACAAATCTGTAAGCCATTCAAAGTTATTAGGGTGGAAAAGTGTTCCTCTTTTTTCCTCTTATTTTCTTTTGCAATTTACTTCAAGTTGGGATCTCCCTGCTCTTTTCCTTGAGCAACATTGGTTAGGCCTCACCCTAACCTTTTTGGATACAACAACATGCTTTAATAGCAAGCTTTTTGTTCCTAGTGGATCATGAACCTATGCATCCTGCACATTATCATTCAATTATCAGAGTGGTCAATATTCAGTGGTTAGTCTTCCACTTACACATTTTGTTTTAAAAATGTAATCCAGGATTCTTATATAGGCAGGCTTTGCAGCCCATTACCCAACCTTCAACAATCATTAGGGTTGTGACTATGTTCTTCTGACAGATTCCTTACATAGTTTCTTCATAGGGAACTCCTTCAGCACACAACTTCCTCATTGCATATCCATCACTATCTTTGATGGAATCAACCTTGAATTATCTTCGGCTCGTTACTGTTATCGCACAGTTTCTAGTTTAGGTCAAAGGCTAAAGGATAGAGGGAAAACTGGCGTAACATGAACCTTCCCCACCCAATGTCACCTCAATGGGGAGGTTCTTTCTATTTAGGGAGGTTAACCCAGGGGAGACGTCCTCGACCACCTGGGGTTTTGAAGAGGCTGAGGTATAAAGTCAAGATTAAATTTTCCCCCTCATAGGTTACCACCAAAGTCAGACAGTCCGGCTAATTAGCTAATAAAGAAGTGTATACCCAAATGAAAACACCTGCCCGGAACAAGTCAACAAGTCAACAATATATATGCAGGCTATAACTCAATGGGTTAGTACTTCAAGGACTATCTGATATCAATTAATAAGCAATGTAAAACAATAGATACCAATGAAGTCAACGTTTTATCAATTAGCTATCGCAAAAGCATCAATTCATTAATAACTATCAAGATGATCAAGCCAACAATGTATCCAACCAACACTTTACTCAATAAATGCTTAAAATCATCATTTAATTGCTTATGTTCAACAGTTCCTGCATCAATATGAGATAACCAACTATGATGTCAGCCTTAATTAGGTTAGTTTGTTAGTTAGGGTTTCAAAATTCAAAGTTTTGAGAGTTGTTTTGGACACTAAGACTTCAACGTTGGAGGCTAGAGATCGGTGCCTTAGGGTATATGGAGTCAAACAAGATAAGGGCACAAGGTTTTGAAAGGATGAAGACTTAAATACAAGAGGGAAGGGTTATAAGGTGCTGCAAAGGTAGGGCCCTAGAATCAAAACCTTAGGGGAAAGAGGCTCACTCCGGTGTTGCTTAAGAAATGCCTCGTGCTCTTTCCTCCTTCCTTAGGTCAACTTGGCAAAACGGCTAGCATAAATGATAAATTTTACTAAAGGATGAGGTGAGAGAAAGTGTTGTAAAGACAAGGCTTTCAAACCCTAGAAGATGATGGCCCTAGGTGTAGATAAACTAGGCCTAGGACGTCACCCTCTTTCAACCTATAAAATTGAATGCTAGCTTAAGGGAAGAAGCAAGATGAGTGTAGCAAAGGCTAGGCTCAATCCTTCTTCTTCAAATGGCTGAAATATTTCTCTCTAAGGGGACATGAAACAAGGACCTACTTGAGTGCTTGTTACCTAGGGTTTTAAATCAACAATTTAATAAGCAAATGAAAGAAATTAAACCTACAACTATTCAATTAAGAAGTTTTGCAAGAAAATCACTTACATATCATGAAGAAAGCATGTGCAAACCCTAGTTGCAAACCTTCCTTGGAGATAAATGCCAAAAGATGCCAAAAAATCCTTCCAATAACAAGTGTGCCTCACTTATAAAGAAATAATACCCTAGGAGGGCGCAAAAATCAGACCTCACAAGTGTGAGTGAGTTGTGTTATCTCCAAATGAGGGAAAAACATCCTCAATATATATCATCTCATGACCTTTAATTAATTGTAGGTCATTAAAAATAGTCGACAAGTCTAATAACCAAAAATCATATTGTTTTACATTAAACTGTTAAATGAAACCCTAAATGAGCAATAAGCAAGATGTCAAGCCCTTCTAAGGGAGACGTTGGCCCTTTTTAGGGCAAAAAACAACATAAAATGACAAACGTTGGCCCTCTTTGGGCCTCCAATTTCTACCACACGTGCCAAAATGCTTTGTCAAGGTGCCATACACTGGAGGTGACGTCATGGCTCCTAGATGATGTCCTGGGGTATCAGAAAGGACACGTTCCACATGTAGTGGGTCAACCCCCCTGGGTTGGGCTCAGCCAAAGCGTCCTGGATGAAAATGTCCTCCTTCTTCTCTCGTGCAAAGGCTCGACCAATCATTGTCCTGTATCTGCCCCTGATGAGGTCCCAACAACCATCTGATGGGCTCTTCAGCCTCATGGAGGTCCGAACTAATCATCTCCCCATGTGTACCAGTCCACTTGGTACCTGTCCGTCGGGCATGGTCCTGCACATCAAAAACTTCGCCCTCCATGGGCTCATTATTCCTAGGGATCATAGCAATGTCAATCATATTTCATCATTAATTTTATCAAATGCATGCATAAAACCCCTAGCATATCATCCAATAGCTCAAAGAAATTACAATGAACTACTATACAAAGCTGAAGAAAAAGACAAAATGCCCTATTGAGCTAGCATCCATAAGAAAAGGAGAGTTTCCATAGGATATCATCCAAGCCATGTAACATGAGGTGGTGTGGTCAAGGATGTCTAGACATAGTGAAAGATAGGGGTGATAGTATCTGTGGGTGCCTTTGTAGGAGGCGAGTTGTACCTGTCATGGATGCAATTCTTTCCAAGCCCTTTATTGCCTTTATTCTTTCTTTTCTTTATTACTTTTTCTTTCTTTTTATTTCAAATTCTAACTAGAGGACACTGCCTTGGCGTGGTGACCAGAGCTGACAGTGTTACCCACAAGTACTTTCACAGAGATGATAAGGTTGGCTCGTGATGAGACCCCCTTTCCCTTGGCCATGCAACCAAAGGTCACTGCCCTGGCATGGTAACCAGATAATGGCAATGTCATACTGCTAGGTACCCATGAACATAATGGGCTAGCTCGTGATGAGACCCCCCATCCTCTTTGCTAGGTCTTATTTTGTCATTTTTCTTCGGGTCCCTCTTATTTCTTATTGAGAGGATTTTTATTGCCTTCTCGGGGATCCCTGGGCGAGGCATCTCTAGGTTTTATTTTTTATGGCTTTTATCTCTTACCAGTTGCTTTTACCTCTTGGGCCTTTAGCCCCTTCTTCCCACAAGATAAGGTGTAACCCCGCAAACAGGTCATCCTAATGTCCGGACTAGGGGAATGGGATAGATGAGTGGGAAATAAGATGTAAGAATGATGATATGATGGGAGAGAATGATGCCTCTTCAAAATCCCCCATGGTGGCTAACCGAAACCTATGGGTACAAGCTTGTTAGGGTACCCTGTCAATCCCCCCAACCTTGGTCAAGTGGGTCAATGTAAGATCCACACAGTCATCAGAAATGAAAGAAATTTGATGCATATATTTGAAGGTTAGAATGATCAAATATGACACATACCATGATACCTCGACCAATTACCTCATAGAGCAAGAGTCTTCTCCAATACAAGTCCAAGCCGAAGGTGATGGATGATGCTGCTGTTGACAGGACAAATATGATGAAGAAAAAGAAAGATGGGCCCTCCAGGGCCATGCTCAGGTCAATCTTGCTCTCGGTACTCCATGTCTAGGACCTGTGGGCCCCGAGACATGATCTCCTAGTTATCCCTAGAAATCATGGAAAACAGTTACTAAGAATTCTTTAAGGAACATAGACATTCATTTCTGACATGCATCCAAATTATGTATCCACACATATTCTAGTTTTTTTTTTGTTAACTTACATCCATGATGTACTTAACCATATTCATTATCATAAACCTGTGTGTAGCTTCCATAGGTATATTTTGCATCCTACATACATCTCTACTTTAAAATCAGTCAACTTATGATTGTTCACAATCATTCTCATGTGATCCTCAAAGGCATAATCATTTTCCTCTTATCGTGACAATGGAGCATCCTTGCTCGTTTACTCTTTCATCTATTTGTACTGACTTTTCCTAGGAAAATGGAGCACATTCCCCTTAAGCTATCACTCAAAACAGAGATTTCGCGACTCTTCAGAATGGAGTCAACCATGCATCTATGGTATTCATTCAATCTTGGCAAGTTCTATGCTTGCCTCACATTTCACTCATCAGGGCAACCATATTGTGCCTTTAGTATACTTATACTCTTACATCATACATGTGCATCACTTGCACATTTAATATCATTCGTACCTAACTGGTATTAATATCAGGATTCATATCAAGAAGCTTCACAATGCATTAAATCCGTGCACTCAAGCATACACACACAACTAAGTATTCATCATGCTAGCTTAGTTTTATCATTAATGTTCTTTAGTTAGAGATTACAATCGTTTACATGACTAATCTCACAGTCATAACTCATATTGATGTTGCCTTCTCTTTATGGAAATAACCAACTAGGGTCACTTTCCATTTTATACTATAATAGTTGGCGAGAAAACCTTATTGCCTCAACTTCCATAGGAATTTACCCATCTCACCTTTCCTCTGGTCATGAGGAGTTATATACTTCGAGTTTAATATAAAGCATTAGTTATAACTTCCAAGGATCCTACCTGATCCTATCAGATTCCTTTAATCCCATAAAGGTATTAACCATTATATAATCAGCCATCATCAGTGCTTGAGGTTCCAACTGCCCATGCTTAGAGGTAGTGTTACGAACACCAGGTCATCCATCCTTCGGGATTCAACTGCCCTTGACAGAACCCTGCCACCTTCATCTATCCACATTCAAGTCTTATTATACATGTTAATTAGCATATCCCTACTCCGGTAAGAGTAGTTATCACTTTGAAAAAGGGATGAAGAAATTCTTCTGCTGAATTTCAGCAAGAATTCCCAAATCACATGTTCGATCTACAGTCCTTCTCCTCAAGGAGTAAATGCAGATAATGATACCTATTTATGTGACTCGTGCATGAGCCCAAGCAGGCCAATTGTTGTAACCATGCTTTGATACCAATTTGTAACACACCCAACCCCTAAGTGCTCTTTTAAGGGGTGGGGTATCATAATTTCTCTTTCCTTAACTTTCTCTAGGTTCCCCTTTCTTCATATTATAGGTTCTTCCAAACCCATGGGCTCTTTCCTGGCCCCTTTAAAGGATTTGAGAAACAAGGACTAGCTTTCCAGGTTACCCCTCTCCTTCATATGACCTCAAGCTATGACCAGGCACCTACTCAAAGGGCGCTTCGGAACTTCAGCTTCGGGCATTTTCACCTCACCATTTGCCAATTCATCCGAACTCTGAACTGGAGAAGTTCTGAAATGACGAGAGAGGAATTGACGGTCCATTCTCTCTTTCCAGATCAACGACCCACCGAAACTTCAAGCTTAGGTGCTTCGGCGAGCTCCAAAACAATGGGCGTTATTCTCTCTTGCTAGGCCCTTCTCAGATGTGATCTCGGGCTGTGACCTGGGGATTAACTCCTGAGTGCTCAGTAACTTTGCCTTAAGAGGTTTTGGTCACTCCAACTCGCAATTCTCCCGAAGAGCGAACCCTGAGTTCATAGATCGGACAGTCGAGAAGGATCTCGAAGGATCCAGAGATCCATGGTTGATCCATATTTTATGAGCAGAACGAAATGACTACAGATTATTAATAGGTTCTTAACACAAAATAACAGAGATACAGTAAAACTAGTTTTCTATTCAATAAGGAAATAAGCTGAAACTGTAAAATGCAGTAGAAACAAGCTTGCTTGAATGGTGGCGGCTTATCTCTGAGAAGAGATGTGACAATTGCACTCATTCACAAGAAGATGATTACAATGAGGCTCTGAAGGCCTTTTCACAATAAATAAGAATTCCAAAAACCCTAGACATCCAAAAACCTAACCCTAGGAGATGAAGTTCCAAAAGTCATGTGGGCCCCGTTTGGGTAAGTTAGTACATCAACTTCCCGAGGTCATAACTTTTGCATACGATCTTCGTTTTAGGAGTATGATAGCCCGTTAGAAAGGTATCGTCAAGGAGATTCATTTTGGTGGCTAAATGATGCCTTCATCTATCATTGAGAATATCGATCCCGAAAAACCTTCATTTAGGCCCTCAAAATGGCCCCGGAAGTTAAAACTGCTAAAAATAGTAAATTGCCAAAATTGTCAGAAAACTGTTTTAATCCAGTTGGAAAAGGTAGGTGGCCACCGATATCTGCCTAGATCAACGGTCTATATCACTTCATGACTTCAGCCTTTAGAGTTTTTGGTCGCTCCAACACACAATTCTCCCGAATGCGTGAACTTCGAACTAGCAGATCGAACGACTGAGACTTATCTCAAATCAACGGTCTACATCTTCCCCGGGCTCTGGGCTTCAGAGAATCCATCTCCTTTATGATGATTACCAACATTCTTAGAACTTGCGAAGACTGAAGGAGTCGAGGCGTTAACGGCTTCGCTCCTTCTTCAAATCTAACGATCGTGACAGACCTTGTATCCTCCCGAACGGATCTCGTCCATTCATATTCTAAATGAAAGGATATTCCCTTTCGATACTTGAATCTCGCTATCCTTCATGAGATTCGTCAGTTATAAAGGACTTAAGGGCTTTGCATTCTTTTCCTGAATTTAACACTTAGAAGGGTCTTCTACACACCTCTTGCGCTCCTTCATCAAGTCTAGAACTTAAGAGGTTCTCGACCTCTACTCGCCTCATAGAGACTCTGTGCATATCTTCACTACCTCTCCTAAGCTTAACAAACTCCGTCCTCCCGGAGACTTAGGGCAATTGGGAGTGTCGATGTGCACCCGTGAAAACCATGGCCAAGGTCGACGAACTCACAATCCAATTATTTTAACTTAAGCCACCACAGGCCTCAGGCATTTATGTATACAAATCAAACAATTCCATACTTACTTAAACACACAATTTAAATAAGAATAAAGAGATACAGTATAATCGTTAAGCAAACATGCACATCCCTGATTCATTCTTCGGATATCCAACTTTATTACATGGTTACAACTCAATTACACAGGGTATGAGAATACTTATCTATTACAGGTTGCAACCAACTAATTGACTGTGGGTGTGTGCCTTTCCTCCCAACCATAGGCTCAGAAGCATTCATTCTTATCACTCTAGTTATCCCTGTGCCAAGCCATGATATCTCTAGGGAACTATTTCATCTCTCAGAGACCTCCTCTCTGTCACAGTATCCTACGAGGTTTATCAGATTCTTCCTCGGCATCAAGCTCACGTTCGGGTCCTTCAGGTCATGTTCTCTACACTTCCTTTTGGTTTGCGCATCTCCTTTCGAGCTTGTGCTCTCGTCTGGTGTCTCTTCTCTTCCCATCGCTATGTATGTATCTTACCTTCCTTCTTTAGGAAGGTTTCCAGCCTATCTGTTAAGGTCCTAACCCGCACATAGGTAGATTAATGTATTCGGATGTAATAAAGGTCAATATTAATAAGACCTTTCAATAAAATAGAATAAGGCGGATGTAAGAAGACCTAATAGAAGCTTCCGCTTCTAGAAGG
>ML777520.1:416129-430618 GCA_009831015.1 Picea engelmannii
TTTCTGTTCAAGTGCTATTTCTGTTGCTATTTCGTATATCTTTTCTATGTAATGTGAAGATTATGCTGGATATTTTACTGTTATTCTGTTATTTCTAGCATTTCGTTCCTGTTCTGCATATTTTATATATCTGGTATCTTGCACTATCCTGTTCCTTCTGTCAGAAGGAAGCTCGGGTTTGCAAGTCTCTGTGGTACTTCGGGCTTACAACCCATGTTTCCATTCATGGGGGTGGTTGATTATTCAACCACCAGTCCTTTCCTTCATTAATTGATTCCTTTCCTCTAGAGATATCATGGCTCGTATTTCAAGGCTTCACCCCCCAACAGTCAGTTATGGGCAATTTAACAATAATACATTTACATCGTCCACATGCCTTAGCATGGTAATCCTATTTTATGATTAATTACAAGCTGGGGGAAACAAGGGTGTTACATAGAGCAGTGATCATTGGTTGTTATCTATGAATGCATGATAACTCGTCATTGTTATTCAAGGAAAATCATGCCACTTGAAATGACTCGTTGGTGGTTCATAAGGGGTCAGACTTTCACTTATGTCAAATGTCTTTGAGTCTTGGATTGTTAACTTATTTCCTTACATTCGAGGAAGATGAGCTCTTAGCTAATCAAAAGTAGTTTTAGGTCTTACTCCAAGACCAAAAGACATTTTTAGCGTAGATAGTATTTAGAAGGAAGCTAATGTCCTTTACAATCATTGCTAAAGCTACATTTAGTAAGATCTTGTACTTTTTTGTAACATTTAACTTTAATCTCATACATGAAATCAAGTACTATCCTACTTACAATTTAACTTCTTACCTAAAGAAATTGAGTTTGATTACTTGAAAACACTAATAAAAGTCTTGCAGATGTTCTCTGCTTAAAAAATATGGAATTGAATTGTCAGCCCCTTTAATATGTTCAATTGAGAAATCAAAATTACTGAATAAAGCTTGCCATCTTGCAAACTTTGAATCCCCAGGGGATTTTATGTCTTTATTCAAAACTTTGTTCATGGCAGCAACATCTGTCCTTAAAAGAAATTTTTAGTAAATCAAATAGATTTCAAACTTTTGAATAGCATTCAATGCAGCTTTAATTTCTTTATCCAGAGCTGAATAGTTTTTTTTTCTGCTGCCTGCCAAAGTCCAAAAGCAAACTAAATAATTTCTTCTTTTCTTTTAATGCCCTCTTTTCTTACTTGTTTGAGTTCTGCTCCCCAGCCAATATTATTGGAATCTGTCTCAACTATTTTAGGGAGATCATCATCAGAAATGTAGAGGATAGGAAGATTTTTTTCTTTGGCTTTTATATTTCTCACGGCTTGTGAGTGAGCTTCTGTCCAATGACTTGGGTCCTTCTTCAGTCTTTCATTCAATATTTTCCTATCTTGGGCACATCCTTTATAAAAATGGTTGATATAATTTAAACTTCCCAAGAATCTTTGTAACTGAGTTTTATCAGTTATCTTATCTGCAAATTCTACAGCATGTGTCTGCAGAGTTAATTTTCCATTTTTTATTGTATGGCCTAAGTATTTGATCTCAGTTTTAAACAACTCGAGTTTTTTCTTGGAAAAAACTAGGACTGCTTGCTTGATTATTTGGAGAAATTTCCTCAAATGTTTAAAATGTTGATCTATTGAGGAAGAGAATACTAGTATATCATCAATATAAACAATAATCCAATCAAAATATGGCTTGAGAGTATCATCCATAACTCTTTGGAACTTTGATGGTGCATTTTTCAGACCGAATGGCATTACATTCCATTCATAATGTTCTGCAGGAACATTAAAAGTTGTCTTAAATTTATCTTCTTCTCTGATAGCCACTTGCCAGAATCCTGATTTTAAATCAAATTTTGAGAAGATCTTTGCACCAGCAATTATAGTAACCAGACTGCTTTTATTTGGTATAGGGTAGGTGTCATCAGCTAAAAATTTATTTAAGGGTTTATAGTTCACAACTAGTCTTGGAATGCCTCTTATCTGCTCAGAATGTTTATTTACATAAAATCCATAGTAATTCCAGGGACTAGTGGATTCTCTGATCAAATCCTTTTTGAGTAAACCCTTAATTTCTTCTGCACATAGTTTTTGATATTCAACATTCATAGGGATAGCCTTGCTTCTGCATGGTTTTCCCTGATAGTCTTCTTTATATGGAAGACAAACCTCATGCCTTTTTTGTTTCCAAAAGGCTGTAGGGTTTTCAGAGCAGACTGAATCAATAAATTCTTGTTTCAGCAGAAGAATCTTTTGCTATATTGTTTCCTTCTCTAGTTGTTCTTTGATTCTTATCCCAGTTTGGAATTCTTTTAGTTCTTCTATTTTGAGACTTTTCTCTTTTATGGCTTGTACCATATCAGAAATCCTGGGAGTAGAGACAAAAGGCAATTTTATGATAACTTTTCCTTTATCAGAGGGGATGCTGATGAAATATCCTGGCTTATCTTTTGTTATCATAGTAGATCCATGGGGAGAGACAGTTGCAAGGAAAGGTGTTCCAAGGAAGCATGCTATAGGAATATTTGTTAATAAAAACTTTAGCTTTAGGCAATATTCTTGGAAACAGAGAATTCCCTCAAGGATCTGAAAGGAGATTTCTTTTGGGACATTTCCCAATCCAACAACGATTGCATGGGTCTTTTGCCATAGAGATACAAGAATGATGTTTTTGTGTAACATATTAAGGTCAGATCCTGTATCAATCAAAGCCTTTAATTTGAAAGGTATTCCTTGAATTTTCAAATCAATAAGGACATGATATTTCTGATGTGTAATCTGGAGAACTTGTTCTTCTTTCTGATCCTTTTTCTGACTTGTATTATTTTTATGTTCTTTGATAGATTTTTTCAATCTACCTATCTCTTTACCTAAGTCAGAGATGGAAAGAGTTTGGATAGGACATCATGCTGGTATTGCTGCTTGTGGTATAAGAGTATTTTTACATCAATCTTTTGGGAAGTTTCTTTTCGGTTCTTTCCATTCATAGAAATAAATGAATATATCTTATTTATTCATAAAGTTCTTCCAATGGGTAGCTAATTCTATCTTCTCTTTATTTGGAGTTTCTTTAGCAAAAGAGTCTTCTTTTGGATGAGTAAATAAATCCCAATTTAACATTTCTTTCATCCAATCAGGTTTGACTCTGTCCTTGCTACATCCTTTCGTAAGAGAGAGAAATTTCTTGATTTCAGGAATAGACGGTCTCCTAATATCATCAGGGATGTAGGCTTGATATCTCTGATTTATTTCTGTACAATGTTTTGTTTGTATGACTAAAACATGAGAGTCATGGGGAAAAGGAAAATCTGAACATTGTGGATGCGGACATGGTTCCTTAGATGTAGAGTTTGGAGGCGAAAGATTTGAACATGGATTATGGTTGGCATGTTCAAACTGGAGTTGTTATTCTTCTCTAATTGTCAAGAGAGTGGATAAGGTAACAAGCTTTCCACAGTCTGTACATCGCACTGCATAAGGGACATGACCAACTTTATTGGCTAGAAGACGGAGTGGAGAATGTAGGCAAAAAGATGAAGAGGAAGAAGCTGAAGAGTTGTTTCGGGACAAAGATCTTTGTGGAAAAGAAATTACTACAGAGGATGCATATTCTTTTATTTGAGTGGAGGTAATGGCTCTTGGAATTGGTGCTTTAGGAGTATCAATGACCCAATCACTGGGAAAGGAAAGATTTTCCCATTTTATAAGTTGATGTTCCATTTTCTGATTTAGGGGGTCAGTTAGCACTAGAGTACTAGATTGAGAAGTTTTACTAGGAGTGTGCAAGACTACAGGGAATAGAGTATTGGTGTGTCTAAAACAACCCCTAGTCTGGATAGATATGTTAGTTCTTGTTTGGCACATATCGAATCCAGTAGTTCTAATTTGGAGTTTAAGAATATCTCCAATATTTTCATCAAAAGTGTAGGCAGAAAAATTGGGATAACAGTCAAAGTAGACAGGTCTGTTAGAGAGAGGAACTACTATCCCACCAATCAGAGAATCAGTAAATTTGTTATGTGTCATATCTCTTACTGTACATAAAACATAGGCATCAATCCCCTTATGAACCAATGGACTGATTCCTACTCTAATGCAGCCAAAATGAAGATAATTTGTTTTATGTCTTTTGGCCTCATTCTGGATTTCTTTGACATTTATCAGTGGGATGGTCTGACTAACATCACTGTTTTGTTGTATTCTGCTTACTGATTCTTTTATAATAACCCTTGTTACGGCTTGAAGATGAAACATACTCAGATCCTTATATACTTGTCTTGGGGATATAGCAAGTAATTTCTAAGCTGCCCGAGGTTGAGTCTCAACTTCTTCAATACTGGCATAATTTAAACTGTGAGATCTATTGTATGAGAACATAGATTCTAGACTATTTACAAAATCTCTTTCAGAAGTACTTTGATCTTCTGCATTTTGTAGATCTCTGAAAGAAACTGAAGGAGAATCCATGAGAGTAGAGATTACTATGACTGCACAGGAAAGCAGGGATTTTAATCTCAACCTTACCTAAAGAAGATGTCGATAGGCTCCTGGCCGACTGCTCAGGCAGAAACTAGTAACTCCGTCCGGAAGTCGCAGAAGTGGAAACTCTGTCTTTCAAGAGCCCGAGACTTCTGATACAGCTTCAAAAGTGAGTCGCAAGAGTGGAAACCTTGCCTTTAAAGGACCCGAGACTCTTGATACGGCTCTGGATTCTATCACACACACAGATAGAAGTATACATAAACTATAAAACAGGGCGAATAGCTTTTATCAGATTGTAAAGTTTGATATCATACACGGCTCGAAATGATTTTCTTTGGCTCTGATACCATTTGTAAGCTGCATGCTTTTCAGAGGCTTCCTCCGTTGGAGAATGAAGCTTGAAGATTACTTTGTCTCATGCGCTTTCTCCCTTCTGCTATCTGGCCTTTTGATTCTTGCTACTCTCAGCCGAACCAATCCAACTTTTGCTACTTCGACTCTCCTAGCGAACCCCACCATTTGAAGTCCATCAAGCTTTTGTCGTATTATGTGAACCTTCAGATGACTGCTAACGAACCTTCAGATAGCCCAACACCTACAACTGCCCTTAGCGGCCTCCTTGCCTAGCGGGACTTACTACCAGTGCTATTCAAGATCTAAGAGAACTTCACAGCCATCATCCGCGAACCTTATCCCGGGATGAGCGAACTTCGGCACATAGTCATTCAAGGAACACTGAGTGCAATAACAGGCAAATAGAAACGAGAATCACAACATGCGCATAATACAGAGACAATTTTTAGAGATCATTAACACAATTTGCGGAAGTCTTTCTTATATTAATCACAGAGCAAAATATGCCAGAGTATTACAATAGAGCAGGATGCTCGTATTTGCTCACACACTTACTTACAGACTCAAAGAGAATGACTCAAAGCTCTGACAGGAGGGAGCTTAGAAGACTCAGACAGACTAACACACTGACTGACTATGAATTTCCTCCTCGAGAATGAGCTCCACATCTCCTTATAAACAAATTTGTGGAGATGGGAATCATTTCGAAGATAAGACTAAACATGACATGTGGCCCTACATGTCTTCCACTAAATCTTGCTTTAAGGATTCGATGGTAGAAATCGTGTAAGATTCTCCGACCGAATCAAAGCCTTTATTTCATATCAACCGAAAATAAATATAACAGTAAATCTAACGGGGTAGTCGTGCAAGATTTCCCGATCAAAAGACAGACCAAACATGACATAAATGAGAGAATCTAAATTAAATTAAATTATAACTTAAAACTCAAAGTATATTATCAACTTATACTTTGAGAACAAAACTAATTGGTCTTTCCATATGAAGTCCCACTATCATAAAAGTTTCGTGAGTGCCATTGAGTTTGATCGTTTGTATATACTATTATTTCATTAAATAATATAAAATTAAAACGTCAAAATATTGTCCATTTATGCTTAATGAACAAAAGTTGCTCTCCCGTATGAAGTCCCACCATTATAAAAGTTCCCTTTTTTAAATACCTTGCATAGCATAATGTTTTAACGTCTATTCTAAATGGAAAATTAATTATTATATTAGGAATAAGTTGTATTTATAAATTTATGTCAATTTTAAAAGATTTCGTATTAATAAAATTCAAGATAACATTATTTTTCAATGGATTTTGTATTAATAAAATTCAAGAAAACATATTTTTTTAATGTTAAATAATATTTTAATAGATTTTGTATTAATAAAGTTCAAGAAAAACATATTTTTTTAATGTCAAATAATATTTTTAATTTTTTTTTATGTTAGATAACTTTTTTTTTAGGTAATGTTCCGTCATCTTGCTTTGACCATCTTATATTTTAGAGTTTTATGCTTACTAAAATTGGAACATCTTGTTTTTACCACTAAACCATAATATAACAAACATTAATTAATATGTTTTTTTCATTATAATTTACATCATTTTTAAAATAATATTCCTTCTAGATCATAGGGTTATTAATTTAAGGTTTGTTTTTGTCTATTCTACTTTCCACGAACCTTGTATAATTATAAATCTAAGTATAGTTAATCTAATTATGATTAAGTTTTAATAGTTGGTTTTGGTATATATAATTATAGTACTTAACAAAATTGTCTCATGGTGAATCAATAAATGCAATATTCTTCCATGGGAGTGGTGTAAGTTTCAAATATCCCCCTCTATGTTAATGTTATGATATAAATGTTGTACACCAAATATTTAAGATAACATCATAAACCAATGATACACACAATGTCCACCAAATGAGAGTGTGGAGCACAACTTCCAAAGAGATAATAGAGATGAATTACACAACAACTCTTGTAAATTATGAGAACCTCCTCCAAATAACCTCATACATTTATATATCCAAAACATATGTTCATGTTTACAATAATGACTCTATTGACCTCTATATATACATTATCTCACCTATTACGTATGTGGGGCCCCTATCAAGCCAAATCCTACAATCTAAGTGAGACTAATGGTTAAGAACATTTGTTTCCTCCTTAGAGGTCACAAGTTCAAATCCAGAGGGTGGTAGCATATGTATACCTCCGTAGACTTTACCAATCAAATCATTGGGCAGAGGGGGTCCCTTTCCCCACAAACAAGGGGGTCTCATACATCAATTTGATGTATGGCTTGGTCGTGACCTTAAAATTAGATTATTATTATTATAACCCCCTTATGATAATAACAATTAAAATGAATTTGTATTACATTAATGCGAAGATGGAGTTCATAGCTCCATTAAATCCATATAATGAAAACCAAAAATGACAAGGATAGTTGTTCACACTTGTAACGAGAATGTTTTTCTTTCTTTCAATGTTTTGGTATTTAAAATTCTATATCAACACTATGCATGTTAAGTAGCCAAAAGTTTGGAAGAAATAGTGAGGAATGATGACTTTCTCTTAGACCAAAGTTCCATGCCTATGAGGGTTTTACTCGGCACCTTAAGGTAGCCATGGGGGCATCCAAAAGATACATATACATATATGGACTAAAGAAACCTCCTCACAAGATTCTAAACTCATCCAACTACTAATTTGACAGTATATTAGTTATTAGAAGGGCTTATGCCAATATATTACCCCCCTTTAGGGTTAAAATTCTATTGTGCGGGGGTTGTGACAACTTTGACTTGCTATGGGGGAGAACTATTATTGATCAATGATCATAGACATATGGGAACACTGCTCAAGGTTGGAGCTAAGAGCACGAGTCAAGTACACATCTCATATGAAAAATCCACTAAGTTATTTTTTAACCAACATAATTACCTAGGTTCTCAATATAGATTGAGCATTTGTCTGAGGTTGGAAACATCCCACTCTAGTAATCATTATTAATTTCTCCTTGGTGGAGTCCAATTGGTTCTACCTTGAATGACAACTAGCCTAGGTCAATGGTTCAAAGCCCAATGACGTCGATATTGATCATTTTGCTTCACTGTTCTAGGATATGCCACACTATTCTATGATATGCCAGTGGATTAGTCTTGTGTCGTTGGAGATAGGGAACTTGCCACTAATGTAAATACTCTCTCTCTCTCTCTCTCTCTCTCTCTCACACACACACACACACACACACACACACACACACACACATACACACAACCCTAGGAGTTAGCTCAAGTGGTTTGACTTAGTATGCCAACATTGTAATGGCCAAAAAGGTTACAAGGTCCAATCCACTTGGGTCCCTCGAGGTTAAGTGTGCATGTTTTCCATCAAAATCACAAAGTTGACTAAGAATACCATCCATGAATGCGGGGAAGCATTTATTGAGATTCCACTCCATTCCCCTCAAATATTTCATTCAGTGAAAAAACTAATAAATTATATACGCACACCAATGCTGATCCAGGTGGATATTGGTGGCCACCCACCTATTCCAATTGGCTCCTCTTGAAATTTTTTAGTTCAACGTGTTCTTCTATGCTTCTTTGTAATTGTGGGTTCTACACTTCTGGGGATGTCTGAAGTTCTACACATGTTCTAGGTTGATACTGGTGGCCTCCCACTTAATCCAATTAGCTTATTTTGTATGTTTTCATGTCAACACATCTTGTTATACTTCCACGACCGTTTTTGGGCCCTAAATAATGTTTTGTTGGCTTGCCACAATCAAATTGTAGACATTGTCAAATTTTGATGACATAATGTGTATTTCTCAAAAATACCTTTCCAATGGGCTATCATGACCCTAAAACGAAGGTCGCATGAAAAAATTACAACCCCAGGAAGTTGAGGTACCAACTTACCCATAGGAGCCCACACAACTTTTGGCGTTTCATCTCCTAGGGTTAGATTTTTGGATATCTAGGGTTTTGACATTCATGAATAATGTTAAAAATGCCTCCGAAGCCTCATTGTAATCATTTTTCTCAAACGGATGCGCGTAGCAACCACATCTCTTCTCAGAGATAGCTACCACCATTCAAGCAAGTGTTTCAGTTCTGCAGTTTTACAGTTTCAGCCTATTTCATTTATTCAATAAAATATATTGTTCATTGGATATCTGTGTTGTTCTTCATATCTTTGTATTTATTGTATTCAGACTGTTAATCAGTCCGTTCCACTCCTAAATCTGGATCAGTGGTATCAAAGTGGTTTGTTCTTCATTTATTTTTCTTCGTGCATGTCCCTGATAAGATTTGGGTACAAGAAGTTGGGACTCGAACCAATCGATTCATTGCAAGATCAGTCGCGTCGAGCCCAACAACAACCCATGGGAGATGAAAAGAAATATGATGGAGCAGGAGATCCTTTTAAAATGTTGCTCGAGGAAGCCCTTGCACAACAAAGGAACAAAATGATAGAAAACTTTGCACAGATACTTCGGTGGCTTCCCACAGGAGAATCATCTTCATCAAGCGGCCATGCAACCCCCTTCAAGGTACATGTAAATTTTGATATTCCATTATTTGAAGGACTGATAGATGTGAATGTTGTAGATAAATGGTTGAATCTGCTCGAAGGGTATTTTTTGGTCCACAATTTTTCCGATAGGGGAAATATTACTTTTGCACTCCTCAAGGTCGTCCCCCATGTTAAGGAATGGTGGGACACTTACTCTGAGAAAAGGGCCATAGAGGAATATACAATATTTGTGGTTGCCCCTACATGGGATTCCTTTCAAGATGCCATTAAAGAACAATTCTACCCTGTTGGAAACTACGAGGACCAGTACACCAAATGGACCACCCTGCGTCAAGAAAGGGACTAGACAGTACCATATTTCACAAATATTTTCCATACCCTGTGCACCAAATTGGGTATCAAAGACTATGAGCGACATGTGGTGCTCAAATACCGCGGTTGTTTGCATAGATACATTCAAACAAAAATGGATTTTCTGGACATCACCTCATTGGGTATGACTTATAGATATGCTATCAAGATCGAACATAAATTTAAGAAGAAGAGGTGAGAGTTTGGATCTCCAAACTCCTCACAGTCGAAATAGGGAAAAGGTGGCCCCAACCCACACAAAAAGGGACAGAGAAAAGATGGCCAGTCTCAGGACAACTAGTCCAAGCCGTAACAAAATAAGGGCAATGAGAAGACGAAGAAGGACATGGGAAAATGGTGTGAATACCATAAAATCCCATGGCACAACAATAAAGAATGTCACTCCAAGCAGTCACTCATGGCCTAGCTGAAGGATTTTGAGTCAGAGGCCGATTTTGATTCCGAATGAAATCCAGAAGGAGGGAAGCAGATTATTGATGTTGAACCCAACGCCACCGTCGCTACCACCAAATTCCAGCTAAGTGAACCAGAAGAAACAGAGGAAGGGGAACACCTCTTTCACTCACAGATGTGGGTAAAGGGGGATCTGCTTCATTTCATTGTCGATAGAAGTAGTCAGAAGAACCTGATCTCGACAGAGGTCATCAAGCAGCTGGACCTGTCGTAGACACCGCACCCACAACCCTACACCATCGGTTGGCTTGGAGAAGGAAGAGATCTTTGTGTCATCCAATAGTGTCGTCTTCCCTACGACATCAAGCCTTTCAAAGATGAGGTATTGTGTGATATTGTTCCCCTTGAAGTTTGTGATGTTCTTTTAGGACAACCATATTTTTGGAAGCATCATGTTGTGTATAAGTCTAGACCCCACAGTGTTATTATTACTTTGGGTAGACAATTGTAGAGGATACCAAAGGTAGCATCGCCTACCACTATTTCTTTAATCTCTGCTAATAAATGCAATAATGTCATTTCATAGACCAGGAAGTTCATCTTCTTTGTGATCCATGCTCACAGTAAGCAAGAGGTCGCCGCCACATCCGTGGCCTTTACACAGAGCCTCTCTTTGCAGTAGAAGAAAGTGGATGGGATCATGGAAGAATACAGAGACATATTATCCTCACCCATTGGGATACCAACGCACTGCCAAGTCAAGAATCCAATTGATCTAACCCTCGGTGCACCTCTGACTAATGGACTATTCTATCATCGCTCGATGATGAAAAATGACGAAATCAAGCATCAGATCCAAGAGCTTCTTCAAAATGGGCACATCAGACCCAATTCCTCCCTTTGCAGAAGCCCAATTGTACTAGTCTAGAAGAAGGAAGGGACCTGGCGACTCTGCATTGATTATAGAGCATTAAAGAAAATCACAGTCAGAAACTGGTACCCATTTCCCAAGATTGATGACCTTCTTGACCAACTCAATGGGGAAAAGTTCTTCCACAAGATTGACCTAAATTATGGCTACCACCAGGTTCTGATAGAACCAACTGATGTCTGGAAGACAACTTTCAAATATAAAGAAGGTCTCTTTGAATGGTTGGTCATGCCCTTTGGCCTAACAAATGCACGATCCACTTTCATGAGGTTTATGGATGATGTATTGAGACCCTTAACCAACTCTTTTCTGGTGGTATATTTGGATGACATCCTCATCTTCAACAGAACTTGGGAGGAACACATGCAACATATTCAACAGGTTTTGAGCACTCTACGTTAGCACAAGCTATATTCCAACTTGGAAAAATATTCCTTTGGCATGAACAAGGTCCAATACTTGGGCTACATTATTGATGAGAATGGGGTACATGTTGATCCCACTAAGATCCAAGTCATCTGTGGCTGGCCAGCCCCGACCACACTCGCTGAGCTTCGAAGCTTCTTGGGACTGGCCAAATTCTACCGACGGTTCATGTTGGGATTCTCCCATATTGCATGGGCCCTCAACCATGTGACCAAGGGCGGTGGTAGGGAAACATTCACGTGGGGGAAGGAAACAAAATGAGTATTTTATGATCTGAAGCATCACTTTTGCTCAACTCTAGTACTCTCCTTGCCTAATTTGCAACAATCGTTCGAGATTGAGACTGATGCATCTGACTATGTTGTAGGCATATTTCTCACTCAACATGGTCATCTGGTGGCATACCATAGTGAGACACTCTCAAATACTATCTGGAAATACCCCACCTATGAAAAGGAAATGTATTCCATTGTACAATCATGTCGTCAATGAAAACATTAAATTTTGGGAAAGGAGATTATCATCCACACTGATCACAAGCCTTTGCAGTTCATACAGACACAGGGGAATTTGCAGAATGATTGTCATCAGAAGTGGTCCACCTACCTGCAACAGTTCCATCTCAACATCAAGTATAATACAGGGAGCACAAATCACGTCGATGACTGCCTCAGTCAACCTCCCGTGACTGCACTCACCACTGTGCTCCATTCTTGTGTACATGAGGCATATGAGTGGCCCTGAATTTATCAACAAGGTTTGAACTTTGCCACCACCTATCATCTCTTCGGTACAGGTACGAATGTCACAGATTTTCACATTTATGACAGGTTTTTATGCCATATGGGCCATCTCTGTGTTCTTGCAAGCGAGCATGAAAAGTTGATTTGGGAAGCCCGCTATAGTCATATGGGAGGACATTTTGGCGTGGAAAAAACTGTGGTCGTTCTCAAGAAACATTTTTATTGGACAAAATTTTGATAGGATGTGAGAAAGTATATCATATCTTGCACTACCTATTCCATTTCCAAGACAACCATCAATAAGAAAGGATTATACAAACTTCTTCCTACCTCAAAAAATCCTTGGGAATCCATCTCGATGGATTACATGTCTGGCCTTCCTTCCACCAAACACGACAATGATTGTTTATTTGTGGTCGTTGATCAGTTTTCGAAGATGGCCATCCTCACAACCTGCAAGAAGAACATCACAACGACAGACACTGCCAAGCTCTTCTTCGAACGAGTGTGGGTCCATTTTGGGATACCACAGAGAATCATCTCCAATGGAGACAATAGTTTCCTCAACACATTTTGTTCCTCTCTGGTCACTGTTGGACACGAAGCTCACTAAATCCATTTCTTTCCACCCCCAAACAGATGACCAAACAGAGGTCGTCAATCAGATGATTGTGCACATCCTGTGCATGTACGACTCTAAGAATTTGCGTACATGGGATGAGAGTCTCCCCTATGTTCAAAATAGTTACAACAAGGTTCTCCATAGCTCCACCGACCATAGCCCATTTTAGGTGGGACTAGGATTCCAACCCTTGGGTCTCGTTGATGTTGCACTATTTCTTACACCACACAGACAAACTCTTCCCATGTTCAGTCTGATACCGACAAAGCCACCGGATTCATTGAGCAGATTCAACACATCCACTAACAAGTCCATGAGATTTTGCAGAAATCCAATGCGAAGTACAAGTAGCTCCATGATCAACATAGGGTACTGCACCAGTTTCAGGTTGGAGACAAGGTATGGTTACATTTTCATAAGGAGCGTCCTATAGGGCCCCATCAAAAGGTCCACCCATTTTGCTATGGGCCTTACACCATCACCAAGGCTATGTGTAGCAATGATTTTGTGCTCAACACTCCAACCTTCCTTGGCTTGCACCCAGTGTTCAATGTGGACCTCCTTCGGCCATATTTTCCACCATTATTGGACACCTCAGAGACTGTAGAACAATTGACACCAATAGAGCTCAACCTTGACTGCATGGAACATGAATCCACTAATCAGATAGTTGACACACGGGTCAAGAACTCGCCAGCAGAGGATCCAACTTTATCAGGTTGTATAGGCAGGACAACTCCTGCACCAAGGAAATTGGCTCACCCGAGGCCAAATTCAGTAGAAGTTTCCTCACCTGATGGGGGAACTCAACGCAATGGATACCATTGCTTCCTAAGGGGAAAGAATTGATCCAGGTGGATATTGGTGGCCACCCACCTATTCCAACTGGCTCCTCGTGACAGTTTTTAGTTCAACATGTTCTTCTGTGCTTTTTTGTAATTGTGGGTTCCACACTTCCGGGGTTGTCTTAAGCCCTGCACATATTCCAGGTGGATACTAGTGGCCTCCCACTTAATACAACTGGCTTATTTTGTATGTTTTCATGTCATCACATCTTGTTGTACTTCCAGGGCCGTTTTGGGGACCTAAACAATTTTTTTTTACTTGCCATAGTCAAACTATAAACAAAGTCAAATTTTGATAGTGTAATGTGTAGTTCTTGAAAAGACCTTTCCAACAGGCTATCACGCGCCTAAAACAGAGGTTGTATGCAAAAGTTATGACCCCGAGAAGTTGAGGCACCAACTTACCCATAGGGGCCCACATAAATTTTGGCGTTTCATCTCCTAGGGTTAGGATTTTGGATATCTATGGTTTTGGCATTCATGAGTAATGTTAAAAAGGTCTCTGGAGTCTCATTGTAATCATTTTTCTTAGACATATGCGCATAGCAGCCACATCTCTTCTCAGAGATAGCTACCACTCAAGCAAGTGTTTTAGTTCTATAGTTTTACAGTTTCAGTGTATTTCATTTATTCAATATAAGATATTGTTCACTAGATATTTGTGTTGTTCTTCATATCTCTGTGTTTATTGTATTCAATTTGTTAATCAATTTGTTCCGCTCCTAAATCTGGATCAAATG
>ML777520.1:440315-465360 GCA_009831015.1 Picea engelmannii
TTCCTGATCCTTTCTTTAACCTTCTCACAAATTTTGCCTCAATGTCATCAAATTCTGAATCAGTATTCTTGTCTGCTTTAAAAGATGCTTCTCTAGTACTGGATTTATCTTTTTTAATTCTCATTTCATATGCAGTTAGAGTTACTAGAATTTGATCAATGGACAAAGTTTTGAGATCATTTAATTCTTCTATTGCAAAGACTTTTGGATTAAATTTATCAGGCAAAGATCTTAAAATCTTCTGAACTAAGAGTGAGTCATCAAACATCTCACCTAGACCCTTCATGGCATTTACAAGTTCTTCAACTCTTAAAAAATATGTGCTAATTGTTTCATCTTCATTCATCTTTAGTTGTTCAAATTTCAATCTGTATGTTTGAAGTTTGGGACCTTTTACTTTCTCATTTCCTTCATAACTGTTAATAAGTTTATCCCACATTGCTTTGGTAGTATCAAGATGCATCACCTTTACAAACTCAGCTTCAGAAAGTCCATTCAAGATAGCATTCATCCCCTTGGCGTTAAAACTAAACTCTAACTTATCATCCTTGTTGGCTAGCACAACAGGCATTGTATATCCAGTCTCTACTACATCCCAAACATCAGCACCCAAGGCCATTAAATATGGTCTCATTCTAATCTTCCAGAAGGCAAAATTTGTTCCATCAAACAGAGGGGGCTTAGAGGTTGAATTCCCTTCATGACTTGTCATGTTTAAGCTTATAGATATACCTTTAAATAAAAGGAACCTTCTCTGATACCAATTGTTGGAAATAATAAAACAACTGAGAGGGGGGGTGAATCAGTTGTTTATGATCTTAAACAATTTTATCCCTTTTAAATATTATTAATCTACCTTCAAGTGATCATCAACAACATACAACATATGGACAGTATAAGTAAATACCATCAGTCACACATAAAGTACACACAGAGACAGATTTTCACGAGGAAACCCATAAAGGGAGAAAACCTCTTCTTCTTCGAAATGATAGGCAGTCTTTTTCAGTTTTGTACATCATTTACAATTGAGAACCAACTCAATGTGAGGCTGCTACCTCTGTTTTACAAGCTGCAACTTNCAAGCTGCAACTTGTTTGAGAGATCCAACTCTCTGGTTTCTCTAGCACCCACTAGAAGGAAGCACCAACTCCCTGAATATTCCAGCACCAACTGGATGGAAGCACCAACTTCCTGAATGTTCCAGCACCAACTGGATGGAAGCCCCAACTTCCAGTTACACATTCTCCAACTTGTATAACAAAGAACACTTGTTCTCCCTAACACCACCCTGCCACCCTGGTTTCTCTGGTTGCAACCAGATGGAAGCTACAACTCCCTGTGTTCAAGCACCCACTTGAACCTCTGAGGACAACAGTCATCCCGAGCACCTCCCAACCTCCCTAGAATATCAAAATAATGAATACATAGACAATTTCCCAGATAAATCAATTCTTACCTTCCTTTCTCTGTTCTGTAAGTCTAATCTGTTTTGCTATTCTGCTCTGCATTTTCTCTTGCTCTGCGTTCCATTACACTCTGCACATCTGCTTCCTTTCCTACAACGCATCCTCTTCTGTATTCTTCCTTACTGTTTCACACCTTTCCTCACCAGAAAAACCAACCAGACACAATCTGTTTCGTCTTGTTTTATACACATGGGCACAACGTTTCAACTTCCCAACTCCTTGGGCAGAATGATGACAATTGTCCAGCCAACCGAAACGCCAACTGATCGACAACTAATTTGCCATCATGAGTCCATTTTACTAACGGATTTGTAACTGAAAGTGTTAAGTGTGTGTGGAAGAACAGTAACCCTCCGATCATATTCAAACCTTATCCGCACCGTTCGATAATCTTCATTATTCTTGCCTTTTAAATCGGGTTTCGGCATTCCTCATGTTCAATGTTTTTTTTCACTTATAAATCCCGATACACATAATTCCATAAATAGGTCAAATCAATGATCCATATCATAATCAGATCTGAAGATTTAGATTAAATTGATAATTCACTCATCGCGAAATCAGAATCCTTGTTGCACTTGTTTCTTTACCTTTTGGAGTCGTGATTCGCGAAACTCTGACACAGAGTTAGATCAACGGTCCAGGTGCGATCTTGACTCAACGGCTATGATTGTGTCGCTATATCGCGTTTCGTGATTTCAGAGTTTCTGTTGCAGTGTGTTCTTGACATTTCAAAGTCCCGATCCCCGAAACTCTGACAAGAAGTTAAATCAACGGTCCAGATCACTTCTTATCCAACGGCTGTGATTACATCGCGAAATCGCATATCGTGATTTCAGAGTTCTTGATGTGAAGAGATTTTGGCATTACAAAGTCCCGATCCCCGATACTCCGATATGGGCTGTGATCAATGGTCCTGATCATTTCTGGATCTGATGGTCCAGATTCACTCGCGATTTCGCATTTCACAAAATCGACACTCCTGATGTCAAGTGACTTTGTCACTTCAAAGTTTCGATCCCCGATGCCGATGCACCCTTTTCCACGCGCTAGCCCTGCTGGCTATAGGCCTTGGCCCATATGACCGTCAACACATGACCCCGGTCAAACCTCTCATCGAGGTTTCATCATTTTCGATGTCACCATGCACATGCCTATGGAATTCCCGATCCTCTAATCCCCGATTCTCCGATGAAGGAAATCAACGGTCCAGATCTCATTCTTGCTTTAACGGCTGCGATCAAATCGCGAAATCGCATATCGCGATTTCAGGGTTTTCGTTGTCAAGTGAATTGGACATTTCAAAATCTCGTTCCTCGATTCTCCAATGAAGCCTCCTGTCGATCTTCTCTCGGTGGCGCCCGATCGCTGCCACGCTTATCTCCCATGCAGCTTCTGCATATCTGGCGGCTGACGGGTGTCTTCTTCCGATCTGACGGCTTAGATCCTCTCTCCGACAAGGGCTATAAACTATGGTCCAGATTCATTTTGGATTCAACGGTTACGATTGAACCGTGATCTTGTTGCAATCTGTCTGATACAAACCCATCAATGACAATAACCATTCGCTGTCTGCAAATTTGCCATCAATGACAACAACTATCAACACGCATTCGTTGCTTGTTCAATATTTGCCAACACCTTTATCCTCGAGGTAATAGATATTCCCTAAGGTCTAAATCCCAAGAGAACGCCCCTTCCTTTGGAGGTTTTTCACTTGACCCTCCCTCTCTCGCTCAAACAGGCTAGAAATTCCTTCATCTCAAAAGAAAAAGAGATAGAAGCTACAGAAATATGAAAAGTCACCCAAGAAACCATCAGAAGGGCCCTTTGAGCAGGAAAATCCCCTTTGACAAGGGAAAAATGATGTTCCTTTCTTTCAACGCTCCTGGGGTTTGGGGTGCCCCTAAGAAGCTAGCACTGAAAATAATTCTCCTCATCCTAAAATTGGACATTATCCTCATCCAAGAGACAATGTGTTCTGGTGAAAAATCCAGATAAACCTTCAATCATTGGCTTAGGAATTGGTATTTAATCACAATTGACACTTCAAGTCTCTCGGGAGGTTTGCTCACTAGATGGAGCCCAAATTTTCAGGTTTTTTCCTCTTTTTTCGTTCACTCTTCAATTTCAATTTAGTTACAACATAAGAATAGAAATTTAACCTTCTCAGTGGTGAATATTTACGATCCTTATTCTGATAGGACCTCCTTTTGGGAGGATTTGTTCTTTGCAGGCATTTTCCGTGACCCTTTTATGGTGGCAGGGGGGATTTGAATCTTACCCTATCCTATGGGAGGTTTGGGGTGCACACCCCAGGGTTGACAGGAAAACCAATTTTTTCCAATCCTTTTTAGAGAAGGCCAGTTTGGTGGACATTGAACCTGTAAAGCTCTCACCTACTTGGAAGAATTTCAGAATTGGGGACGAGGAGGTTGCAAAAATATTGGATCGGTTCTTAGTTTTTGAAGCCCTACTGAATATGGGCTAAAACTTCATATCAAGGGTAGAAGTGGGAGGTATTTCATACCATCGCCCCATCTCACTACATTGGACTTCAGGCTTTGAGTCCCTACCTTCACCACTTAAATTCTTCCAATCTTGGCTGGTAGAGGAAGATTTCAAGAACCTGGTCCTTTCATCTTCGGTCAATATTTCCCCTTTGAACCATCCCCCTCTCATGGTGTAATTTGCAGAAAATCTCAAGAACTTGAAAAACACCATAGAAATTTGGCTCCCTTTATGGAAGCCCAAGAGGTCTTGTCTCATTCGGGACAATGAAGATAGATTATCCAAGGTCCTTAAAAATATGGAGGAAACCCCCTTTACTAATGCAAAGTTAACAAAATTAAGAGAATTAGAGGAAAAATGTGCTAAGTGGCTCAAGATAGAGGAACAAGAATGGCGTAGCAAGAGAAGGGCTCTTTGGATAAAAGAAGGAGATAATAACACCAAGTTTTTTCACCAATTTGTGAACTACAGAAGAAAACTCAACACAATCTAGGAAATCAAGGATGAACAAGGAAATATGGATGTATACTTTGAGGATAAGGTGAAGCTCGGAGTAAATTTATTTAACAATCATTTTTCAACCCCTCTCAGGTGCCCCATTCAAGAATTACTGGAGGTAGTGGGAAAATTCCCTACCACCTTCTCTGAAGAAATGAATTTATCCCTAGAGGAAGAAGTGCCAGAACTAGAACTGAAGGCGTCGTTTTTCTCCATGAATAATGGAAAAATCCTAGGCCCAGACAAAGTTACGATGGAATTTTTAAAATCTTTTTATGACCATCTAAAAAACTATTTTCTTCTAGTCGTAAGAGAATCACAAAAGGAAGGAAGAATTCATGGTCCTCTCAACGCCACTTTCTTGTGTCTTATCCCAAAGAAACAATTCCCTTCTTCCATTGAGGATTATAGATCGATCACCTGTTGCAATGTCATCTACAAACTAATTTTAAATATCATCTCTAAGAGACTTAGACCGATGCTAAGTGATCTCATTGGGGAAGAACAATTTGGCTTCCTCCACAATAGACATATAATCAACGCCATAGCCATTTCTCAGGAAGTGCTCCACTATGTCAAGAAAAGAAATATTAAGGAAACCATCCTGAAATTGGACCTCTCTAAAGAATATGATCGAATAAATTGGACTTTCCTGCGTCTGGTCCTTATCCAATTGGGAATGAGCTCAAAAAATTCCAATTAGATAATGGGGTGCATCCAAAGTGCCTCCTTTGACATCCTTATCAATGGAGCTTCGTCTAGTTTCTTCAAAGCCTCCAGAGGTCTCTGTTGGGGTTTCCCCATTTCTCCCTTTCTTTTCTCGATCGTCGCAGAAGAACTCAACTATATGATAAAGGAGGAAAGGTCCAAAGGCCTCCTAAGAGGAATTGCAGTCTCTGAAGCAGAATCAATTTGTCACCAATTATTCATAGATGATATCTTTTGCAGCCTTTTTAGTTCTCATAGGAATCTAATTGTCTTTAAGTATATTATAAACCTCTTATGTAGAACCACGAGTATGCGAATAAACATGGAAAAATATTGTCTACTTCTTAACCATTGTAAGGATGAAGAAGAGGCCTCCATTGCCAACACTTTTCTAGCCCCAAAGAAACCTCTCTCTGAAGGAATCAAGTATCTGGGTTTTAAATTAAAACTAGACAATTATAGGAAAGAATATTGGAGTTGGTTAATCAGAAAATTCAAGGCTCACATAGCCATCTGGGTCAACAGACTCCTCCATATAGGAGAAAGACTAATATTAATCAAAGCAGTTCTGGAAGGAATTCATGTTTACAGGAATTCAATAGTTGCAATCCCTAAGAGAGTTTTGGATCATATTCATTGCCTAAGTTTTCGAATTTTATGAAAGGGACAAAATGTTCATGGAGCCCCCCCCTTGGTCAAATGGAACTCAATCGCTCAATCCTTATTAGGAAGGAAACTATGGCATCTAAACCTGGGAAACACCCTCTGAGTAAGAGTTATGAACTCTAAATATTTTTGTACTCTGTCTATCTATGAACAGTTTCGAGAGCCTATGAAATCCTCCAAAGGCTCAATCATCTGGAAAGCTCTTGTGCAAGATTTCCCCCTCATTGGTAACTGCACGGTATGACGCATTGGAAATGAGGAAAAGGTGATATTGGGAGAATACCTGTGGTTGGGAGAAAGAAACAACTACAAACTTTGCCCTCCCTCACTTATGTTCCTCCAAGACAAAATCCTTCGCTTCTTGAGTGACCTAAACATTGGTTATCCGTAGTTTCGAGGGAGAATGGGATGGAAGAACACATACTCCCTAAATATCCCCTTAGAACTGTGGGACGGATGGGACTCGTTTATATCCTTTTTATGAGAAAACTTCATTTCCTTGGACATAGATTATGAGGACTCCCTTTGATAGTAAAAAAACCCACATAACAACTCATATTCGATCAATTTGGGCTATAAATCCTAGCTAGAAGAAAAAATTGTGACACACTCAAAATGGTGGTGGAAGCCCTTGTGGAAAATCAAAGCTCCTCCCAGATGTAAATTGACACTTTGGCTATCACTAAAAAATAAAGTGTTGACATGGGATAACTTCCTCATGAGAGGATGGTCCAGACCTAGTAGATCTCCTCTATGCAAGGAAAATTATTTCTAGTGGTTCTCCGTTGCAAACTCAATGATATAACCTTCCAGGGATGTATCAACCTAGAAATCCACCACTATCTCAAAAACTAGGTAGTTTTTTTTTGCAACATGCCCACGTAGTAAAGCATTATCCAATGCATCTCCAATCCACTCAGCTATACATATACATCCTTCGAAAAATATTTTTGGTTGGGGGAGAATCAAATCCAAACTTTATTAACGGCTAAGTCATAGTTACGTCACTTACAGTTTTAGATTTTAGGGTAATTGCCAAAAAATGTCAGCATGCCCCATAAAGTCTCAAAAGTGTTGGTCCATGTAGATCATGTCAATAATATTGCCACGATTCTTAACCATTAAAACATTAAAACCATCACGAAGACCACATGTTGAGCAAGATACCCATTAAAGTCATAGTCTGGCTAGAATATTTTATCCTATTACAAGTCCCATCGCACATCCATGCCAGAGATTGCATTGCTGGCCTAATTACTCGCTTATTGATGACCCATTAATGTTCTTTCACGCTACCTTTGCTATAATACTCTGCAACCTTGTTGAGAATGAAATTTTGTTCACCTACATGCCTTCTCCTATTGAGTCTTTGCATCCTAGTGCATTCTGAGAAGTCAGACACCACCCAGTTCCTGAGCCAGAGTTGTTATTATCACTCTAGAGTGACAATGATGAGAATATTGGGAGGAGGGGGTTCAATATTGAAATAAGTAGTCCCATATAGGCCCTATGATCCCAGGATTGAGGAATTGTGCAATGTCAAAGGAAAATTTGAGTAGTCAAAACTCCTTGACCTAGATCTCACGGACACAACATGGTTCCCACAGATGAACATCGATGTGTTTTACGAGATGGAATCTGAGCCAACAGGGGAGGTGCAGTTCATCCTGAAGGTTGAATTTATAAATATGTTCCACTCGACCATCATGAACCTCTGGGACCTCATAGTGTTCGGAACCACTAGCGAAGTTGCGCAATGAACCCATAAAACTACTCACCTTTTTATCTCATGTCCCTGTGCAAGAAAGGTTGCACAGATAATACAAGAACAACTAAAAACTATGGATAATTGGGACCAAGGATCTATAGCATATTCTTTTAGATCCTGGAGTCAAGACATAACACCAACCTTATATGCAGGTCTTCTATGCATCATGATATAAAACATTTGGTGGGAAAGAAACAATGTTGTTTTTAGAGATAAGATTGTTCCCCTAGAAGTCTTCATGGAAATTTTGATCAGTCAGGGTGAAGAGTTCAATACATAGCTCAGTTAAAATAAACCTCAGTTTGTAATCCCTCCTCCTATCGATTACACTGTCCCATGGGGATTTTTCGATGGGGATAGCCAAGGACATCCTCCTTCATGCGGAGTAGCGGTGGTTTTGTTTATTAGTCACAACCACTATATTCACATAAGATATGTGCTAGGAGGTGGAACAAACAATAGAGCCGAACTGATAACACTATGTACTCTACTGGAAACTACCAAAGAAAAAAATATTTCAAAGCTACAAGTGCTTGGTGATTCCAAGATGGTGATCGACTAAGAAAGGGATCTCAACAACATCCAAAATCCCAGGTTGGCCTCACTACTAAGGGACATCAAGCTCACTTTCAGAGATTTTGAATGGCTTTCCTTTAAGCACATTTTAAGGGAACTAAACACAAAGGCAAATGAACTCTCAAAGGAACCACTGCAACTGCGAAAAGGAGCCTTCAACTTTTAGGAGTTCTTTGAAGGAACAAAAACTGAGGCAATGGAATTTCACCTCTGAAGAAGTCTTTTTTCCTTTTTTGTAAGGATGTAAATGTTTTTGGACAGATGGAACAGTTTGTAAAAAGGTTTTGAAAAATGTCTTTAAAGGCTTTTTATGTAGTAGAAGATGTATAGGTGGTACAATACTGGAAGGAAGCCTACCAAGGCAGGACTTGAAAGAATGTAACATGTATATTCCTTTATGAATATAACAATTTTTTTTCTTATGGAAAAAAAGTGAATAAATGGATGAAATTAAAATGGGAAATTTAAAACTAAAAGGTAAGAAGTTTTATGTTCATTAAATTTTGAATCTATTTCAACAACATATTAACTAGTCACTTCAACCAGTAAGACGAGCTTAATTAAATACTATAACTACAAAGTACACAATGTAAAATGTTTAATATATAATATAAATAGGTATAATAATTTCTTGGGTGGTTGGGAGGAATGATTGTTACTCTCCCCACCTAAGTTCAATTCTTTGACATGTTAAACTCTTCGAGCCTTGTTATTGACCAACCTTATATCTTAAAGATTCTAGAGAATTCAATATTAATAACTAATCTTTTTTAAAATATAATAAAACAAGTTCCACTATAGTGGCAGTGTCCCTGCCAAACATGTTTTGGTGCATAGATTTGAATTACAACATTGCATGTCAACAATTTGAAGATGCATATGCCAATACCGAAATTGCATTAGTCTATGCTTCTAAAACTAGTTTTACAGGTGAAGTGGTATGACATTACTTATCAAAATTATACTATAACCAACAAATAATAGCAGTCTTTTGTTATAATATCAACCAATTATTATTTATTGTATAAAATAAATAGTCAATAAAATTGAAAGGAGATGTGTTAAATAAAAAATATGTCTATATAGGTATGAGCTTAACATTAACTTTTGAAATGAGAATGTTGTATGTTAAATTATTTATGAAAAATATAATAATTATGTAAAAGAAGATAAAATTAATGATTTTTTTTTATGCCACCTAAGCTAAGATAATCACACATAATTAATAAACTTAATAGTTACAAAGCTTAACATATTACTATACAGTGAAGAGTTTATGTGCTTAAACAGAAATATAAACTCAAGTAATCATCCACTTATCATATTGTTATGAATTTTTTTAACTCTTTGACATGATTAGATATTGACTCAATAAATTTCCATATGAATAATGACCATACAATTATTTTCTCATATTATAAATTAGGATGGTATTTGACTCCATTAATTTGGTTTTATAAAATATTCATTTAACTTTAGTTGTGTTCTATTTTATTAATATTCATAGTGTCTTAGTCTATTTTGTGTATATTTTGTAATCACTGTCTATTTTGTGTATATTTTGTAATCACTAATTTTTTTCATATATATATATATATATATATATATATATATATATATATATATATATATATATATGTTCATGTCTTTATTTCTCACATAATCTAAAACATAATCACTAATTTTTCAAACTGAAGATATGAACATTTATTGTATATTTGGAAGGAAAAGGAAAAAGAAAAAAAGTATCAATTATTGGAATTACTAATAAACCAAAAATTAAAAAAAAGGAAAGATATCAATGACTAGTTCCTAAAAAGATTTGACACAATGATAACCACAATGATAATTGAATTTACAAAAAAGTTGGGACCAAACCTTTACTGTATATTGTTACTGTTGGTGCAAGTTTGATCAGAGCAGGGTCCTTCTCAGGTTACCAACAAAAGTTACCGAGTAGTCTAGAGCATTGGCATTTTCATCTCCTCCAAAGAGAAGAAGTCTCACCCGGGGCATTGCTGAGACAAATAGATAGGGAAGGGTAAGGAAAATACTTAGGAGGATTCACAGAACCTTCAGGACTCATCCTAATCTCGCGCAAGACATCTAACTATCGAACAGTTCTGAATCTTATGTGTGCAAGAATTGAACCTACTTATGTTGCAGAAAAGCAATTAAACACATAACCATCATGAGGAATGCATAAACCATAATGAAATATTGTAATGCATGAGTAAAACACAAGAAGACATAGTGTATTTTGAAAATTTAGATCCTTATTTATATTATCTTCAGAATCTTTCTTCATTTACAATCTCAGGACCATACTATAGTGCTCTTCTTACAGACTCGGGACTTGAATTGACCCAACTGACAACAACCTAACGGAGAGGGAAAGATCGGGTTGAACTTGATCACAATTCAGTCGAACCAATAGCTAACCCTTTTACAATCATGTTCATCCCTATATATAAGCTAGGTTGTGTCTTTTGTCTTGGCTTGCGCACTTTCTTGTTCTATTGCAACCGTTTTTGCTTAGCTGGCGTTGCGCTATCCTTTTCACAACTGATTTTTTTTTCTCCTTATTTCTCTGTTGTCCAGCTTCTCTTGGAGCTTGTACAAATCGTGCTCAGTCAAAACTTGCGCTCTTCCTTATCAAAAATGAAGGGCCCAACATGCTCCGACCACAACCCTTTACTCGCCCTCGAGTCAAGTGCTTGGTTCTTCCGTAGATTCTTGGAGCACCTGTTGTTTTCCTTTGTCCTCCTTTTCTTCTTCCTTCTACTTTTTTGTTTGTGCTTTCTCCTCTTTCGCCTCTTCAAATGAAGGTCCCAACTCTGGGACCAACTGCAAGGCTCGTTCCCTCACTCCTTGAAAGTTTCCAACTTTATCCTACCACTTCCTGGCGAGGAGTGATGCCTCTGCAACAAACTATTGGGTTGCCTCTTTACTACACTCCTTTGGCTTGGATTTGACCAACAACTTCTACTCGGAATATGTTGTTGCATCAACTTGATGAATATTCATGTACATTGTCTGAATGACAGGTCATAAGTCATGCAGTTTTTTCGTTGCTACGGACTGTGCCTCAAAGAGGGCATTCAGTTCATTGTTCGCCTGTTGGATTTGGTCGAACTTATGTTGTTGCTCCATCGAATCCACCATGGCAACAACTTATTCATTCAACGCCTAGATCTTGGTGCGTAACTCCTCCAAGACTTGGTTGCGTCTAGCGATGATTCCCATCCAATCGTTGACTTCCCTGAAGATATTTGTGCATTATGTTGTGTACTTGTGTAGCATTTCTCAGACATTGTTTCCTTGCAGTACTATGTTTTTCATCTACTCTTCCAGCTTCTGAGGCTGCTTCTCTGCTTCTTGTTGAGTCCTTCGCGGCTGTACTTCCAGATCCTCAGCGCGAGTGGCGAGTTGTGTCCATGCTCCTTGGATCAGCTCAACCTGATTCTCTGGCTCGCTTGCATCGCTGGATTCAGGCAGTTTGTGTGCAACCTTCCAAATATCCGGCCATGCTTCAACAAGCCTTTCCTGCACTCTTTCCATTGTTTTCTCAATCTGGAGCTTGGCCTGTTCTTCTTATTGTCTTGACGCTTGCACTAGGAACACTTCCTCTCTTGCGACCTCGGTAGACCTCTCGGCCTGCTGGAGCCTTTTCTCCAGTTTATCAGTTGATGCTCTGATCAATCCAAATAAGTGTGTTGTTGGCCACTGTACTAGGTCACCGGATGAATGGACTGTGTCTCTGGGTGCTCGTGTCTGCAGTGGAAGTCCACTGGTCATTGAATGCTCAGAGCGGGTCTCTAGATCCTCCTTTGTTGATGGTCCTGGATCAATCCTTAACCTTAGCGTTGAGGGAAAGAGAGTCAGAACCTTTGTTCTGGCTATGCATAGTTGCATCAACTCTGTGCATTGTTGAGGGTTCTGGAGAACCTACCCCATTTGTTTTCGCATGGATGTCGTGCTCTACCCAGGTGTTGATTTTGGTTCCTTCTGAATCTCTATTATCTCGTGCCCGTTTCTTGCGTCTTCTTTTTGTGTTGTGATTTATTGGGCATCCTCACCCTTGGCCGGTGAGGGGATTTGCTGGTTACTTTGGGCTTGTGGCTCCTCCATGGTTTGGGTGTCTTTTTCTTGTGTAGGAGGCACAGTCTACTGGTCCTGGATGTCAGAGTTCAGACCAGTCATCTGCATTCTCTGGTCTGGTACTTCAGGGTTTGGACCAAAAACTTATGATCTCGGCTTAGTAAACTCTTGGGTTGTTTCTGGGAGTTCTCGCTCCACTTGCTCTGGTTGATCAAGATGCATCGGCTCTGGGTTTGTTGTTTGGGGTGGACTGGTGGTTTCTGGGGTTGGAAACTGGGGTTGTGGTGATGACGGGGGGTGCTCAGTGACGACTGTGGATGGAAATGTTTCAGGCTCATGTTCGCCATAAATGTGGATGATGGGGCTTGCTCTAATGGCTCTGCAGGTGCGAAGGATGACTGATGCAATAGGTTGAGGTTTCAGAGGTTTATTCGGAGAAACCCAAGTTCTGAGCTTCTTCACCATTGTCTCGGTAACAAATACGACACTCAGGATCTTGTTGACATCCTCACCTGATAACACGACATTGGCTGACAGTTGATTGAGGATCCAAGAACATTATTTTCTTATGCTCCGATGGTTGTGTCTCATCTTCCTCCTTAAAGTCTGATTGTGCTAGAGATTCTTGCTTCTGTGGCTCTGGGCTTGTTCTCAGTCCTACCCCTGCTTCTTTGCCTTTATTATTTAGCATCTCGGCCAGTAGGATGTAGTGCATCCTCAAATTGTACGGGTTGCATTTGACTCCTAGCCATGACGTTACATATTTTTCGAAGGCCTCTTCATCCAGGTAGAATGGTAGCATCTTTGAATGGAAGTCTTCCTTGCTAACATCCCTTGACCATACAAACGTATGATGTCGGTTCATGTTGAAGGCAATGTTTCTCATATTGCAGTTAAGAAGTTCCTATGGAATACGCAGCCTCTATGTTGCATCTATTAGGCCATTGCACCACTTAGCAAACGTTGTAGTATTGAAAGATGCATTCTCTAAATTCGACTTGGACTATCAAGGCTCAAACATATTCTCCATGCGGCCCTTGTCTGGTAGTGTTGATGATCTTCCCATAGGTGGCTTCCATTTATACATTGTAAATTCCAGCAACAAATATCCGTAGGTGAAGGTTCCTACCTTCTCCTACGCTTCCTCGCATGCCACTAGTAGTTCCTCCAATAGGTAACTACACCAGTTGAACACAATGTCGTTGGCGCAAAAGTATGCTACTGATAAGGAATCTAGCATGAATTCTCCCTTGTAGTATGATCTCATAACCTTACTGGCTATGATGCAATAGGAAGTCACGTGTGTCTCTAGTAATATGGGGTCGATTACTGTTGTGCGCCCCCCCTCTTTGTGTTGAATTTTTCATATAGGTCGATCTCTCCTTTCTTTTTGTCCTGCTTACCAAGACCCTGGAATCATTTTGACACATCTTCTCCTTCGAAGGACAGTCTAGTAAGCTGATGGATATCTTTGACATGGATTGGATACTGCCTATCGAACCAAAGACTTCGGTCATGCACTCTATTGATCAGAAAATTTTTGCATCACGCAACCTCACCAGTGGTTTTGAATACTGGTAGGTCTATGAGGTTCATAATGGTCAAGTTGAATAAGTTGACAAATTATGGTTTTGGCATGAATTGCATGCCTCCCAACTCATCTAGAGCCATCTCCCAGAAGACATCTATGTGCATCTGGGGGAACAAAACTGGATCTGTTAGGTCGAGATGGAGGAGCTTGACCAACTCCACCTTCCCTTTGAGATCGCCCATGACCACAACTTGGGGGTCGCAGGGCTCATCTGGTACTGCCTCCTTAGACATGGTGCTTCAGCTTCCTGTGGCTCTTGACATTGTGTATTTTGAGCTATCATGACTTCTATGGTGAGAAAAGGACTATGGTCATGATTACGGGTTTCACAGTTGCACATGCTAGCTCACTCTTCAGAATTCAGATTTTACTGAGCTCTTTTGAAAATGATGGGTGCTATGGAGAATTCTCAAAGGTTTATACTTGGATTAGCAGACAAATTTAGCAATAACTGCGGTTCATCATGACCATGTGGACACAATTGGATTTGAGTTGTTAGACAGGACAATTTAATCGGGTAAATCCTATCGGGAAGTCCTGGCATTTACTTACGCAAGTGGGATAGGGATGTGGTTGGTTTCAAACCTTTTAGTTTGACGGGTGGGAATACCGGCACAAATTCTGATGGAATCTTTGCTTATCGCGGCTTTATCGCTTAACTGAACTCAGATGGGGTACCGTAATGGAAATAACAGTTGTGACCAAATTGGGTTCGTGTGGCACATGGATTCAAATCATGTTAAGATTCATTCTCCCTCTAACCACAAAGGGGGTCCCCATCGTATTAATAACTATACTTAATGGTTTATTTTATGCTTCAGAGTCTGCGTTGTTGAGTCGTTATTTTTGTATCAAACAACACTTAAACATAAAATGAACTATGTGTCATGATGCAACACTGCGCACATTGACTTTATTAACAGAATTTACAAAAAATTCAGAAAACTCAAATCTAACTATTATACATGCTCCTTCGGACTAGAGCGACAACCCCTTTTTCTCATTCTTGAGACATATAGGGTTTCAGGTGAGCGTCATTCACCCATTTTGGCCACAACATACCATCTAGTTGCACGAGTATGACTGCTCCTGAGGGTCGGATCTCCACAATTATAAATGGTCCCAACCAATGCATGCACAACTTGTTAGGATGCTTCTGGTACCGACTATCATAGAGTAGAACCTTGTCTTCTTGCGTAAATACCTTGGTCTTAATATGCATGTCATGCCAAGATTTTTGTCTTTCTTTTTCAACTGACTGATGGAAGTCTGCTAGAAATATGGTCTCCTCGAGTTCTTGTAACTCCCTAAGTCTCTGTGTAACTAATTCCTCCTCTGACATATGTGTGATCTGTGCAATGTACAAACTTGGAGTGATAAAATTTGTAGGCACCACTGCCTCTTTCTCGTAAACTAACTGGAACAATGTGTATCTGTGGAGTTTCTTTGTGGTTTTCCTATAAGCCCATAATACTGTTGGAACTTTGTCATCCCAATCTTCCCGATTTGCGCAACAGACCTTTTTCAACCCTTTCTCCAGGATCTTGTTGAATGCTTCTACTGTTCCATTGGCCTGTGGGTGGTAGGGGTTGCTTTTGTGATGTTTTATCAGGAACTCTATTGTAATAATTTCTATAGTGCTACTAATGAAGTGGGTTGCCTAATCACTGGTTAGTCTCGTAGGACATCTGAATCGAGTGATAATATTCTCAAAAATGAACCTCACAGGAGTATTGGTCAAACATTCCTAAACTGTTGTTGCTTCAACCCAACACGTAAGGTAGTCAATTGCGGTGATGGTGTACCTAGCCTTTGAATGCTTGGTTGTGGGGTTGATTGGTCCAATGAAATCAAATTCCCATTTCTAAAATTCTTGTAGATCTCGAACTGGTTGAAGTGGTAATTCATCTCGTCGTGACGACTTACCCACTCTTTAACACACATCACATGATCTAGCATATGCCTTTGCATCCTTGAAGAGAGTTTCCCACCAAAGTACAACTTGTAGAACTTTTTGTGCGGTGGCCTTGCCTCCTACATGACCTGTCACAACTCTGTTGTGGCATTCCTAGAGTATATCTTTTCGTTCATGGTCTAGGACACATATTCTGAGGATATTATCTAGTCCCATTTTATACATATATCCCATGATCAACTGGTAATCTGTTGCTCGAACAACCATGTAGCATTTTTGGGTTGCGGAATATGTTTTTGGGCAGGCCCCTGTACTTAAGAAGACTGATATGTCCTCCAAGTACTCAGGTATGGCCTCAACCTGGAACAAGTCTGCATCTGGGAGTTGATCGTCGACTACTCTGCCACTTTACCCTGACTCTAATCTGGACAAGTGATCAGGTCTGACGTTGCATATTCCTAGTTTGACAATAACTTCAAAGGAAAATTCCTGAAATAACAACAACCATCTACAAATTCTCCCTTCCAACACAGTTTGTTAACTAGATATTTCAATGCAGAATGATCAGTAAAGAACTTGAAATGAGAACCTAACAAATAATGTCTAAATTTATGCAGAGCATAAATCATGGCTAGGCCCTCCCTTTCTGTCGTTGTGTAGTTTCGCTCATCTTACGACAACTTCTGGCTTGCAAATTAGATAGGATGATCCATGGCTCCATCACCAGGTTGCACTAAGATAGTTCCTAAGGCAATTCCTGAATCATCTACATGGAGGTGAAATTCCTTTTCCCGGTTTGGGAATATCAGAATCGGTGTTGTGTTGAGCTTCTCCTTAAGTGTCTCAAATGATTTATCACATTCTGGAGTCCATTGGAACATTTCATCCTTTTTCAATAGGTTTTCTAGAGGTGCAATAATATTAGCATATCTTCAGATGAACCTATGATAGTACCATGTGTGTCCTAGCATGGATCACAACTGCTTAGCACTCGTAGGTGGTGGAATATTCACAATGAACGTGACTTTGGATGGGTCTACCAATACTCCTTCTCGGCAGACTATGTGGCCCAACAAATTCCCATGTGGTACACATAAGATACACTTCCTGAGATTCAAAGAAATCTTCAATTCTCTACATCTGTCAAACATTAGTTGTAATAGCGCTACATGTTCCTTGAGAAAACTATATATCATTCAATCATCCATATAAACTTTGATAAACTTGTGAATGAACTCTCTAAAGGCTGCTATTACAATCTTGGAAAATAATGTAGGGGCGTTCTTTAAGCCAAATGGCATCACATTGTATGTGAAAGATCCCCATTCTGTTATGAATGTGGTCTTCTTCTTGTCTTCTTCGGCGATCCTGACCTAGTGGTACCCTGGAAATACATATGTGAATGAGTATGCTTCCTTCCCCACAACATGTTCTAGCACCTCATCAGTGAAAGGTGTTGGGAAAGGGTTGTGCATGCAAGCAAAGTTAAGGCTTTTATATTCCACACAGACCCTAATATCCTCTATGCCTTTCTTGCTTTGAATAATTATTGGGCTGACCCATTCTACTTCTTCTACTGCAAAAATGAGTCATTCTTCCAACATCTTATCTATCTCCTTAACCTTATCTTTTACTCTAGGGTTAAGATGATATGGTCTATGCCTCACCGGCTTGGATCTTGGTTTCAATTCGATTTTCATTTCTCCCATAACTCCTTTGACTCCATTTAACTCTAAGAAAGTCTTTGGGAACAAATCCTCGTATTCCCACAGCAGGCTCTGTATCTCTTGACTAGATTGCTTATCCCATTAGTCTCCCACCATGGCTATCTTAGGTTGATCTGTGGTCCCTATATTGACTTTGCACAATTTTAATGGGTGATTATAGGAACTATCAGTCTGACTCGGTACGGTGTTATGGATTTCTCTGTTTCCTACTGTCTCTTTGATGGGTAGGTTTCTTAATTCCTCTAAGTCATCTAGGCTTTCTGAATCCATGCTAATTTGATATAATTGTATATACTTCTCGGTTAAGGGTAGGTGAAGGTTAGTTTGGAGTTCCCAACTATGCTTGGCGCATACTACTAAGTTTGATTTCTGATTACTATTATCTGTAAAAATAAATTCTTTAATCTTTTCCAGGACTACTTCAAGCTCAGGGTACTTACTTGTAAATGAGAAGTCCTTGCAAAAATGAGCTTCCAGCATCTTCCAATCGCTGGTCTATCTTTTGTTTTCCTTGTATATGAACCAATATTTCAAGATTAGTCCTAGAGAGTGGGGAAATACCTGAACCCAGAAATGAGAGGGTATTTTTGCAGCTTGTCATTATGTCACACATTGTTCAATATGTGCTTTAGGATCAGATTCTTTGTTGAACAGTTGTGCAACTTGGAAATCCGTATTCATCTTTGGTTCCAACTGCTCCTTGTTCTTAAACCTATATTTGATAGCTTGCTTCACATTGTCCCAATATTTGAGTAAGGATTTATGATTGGACCACCATCTGGCAGGGGTGTCCTGGAAGGCTACATCTAGTACCGAGATTCTTTAATCTTCTACTACCTTTTCTTCCATATTGAGCAGAAAACTGTCTAGTTCTTAGGTGCCATCGTATATTGGGTGTTCTCTAACTTCGGTCCCAACCCATCTAGTTACTCTGACAGTTGCGCTTCTTCTTGAGAATATTTCATATGAACCTTGTTGCCAACTGTAAAAAGCCAATTCTGAATCTTCATCTGCTGACTATCTGCTTCTCCAACTTATTGATACAACAGCAATAGGATTTATATAATCATCTCTTATTCCTATTGTTATAGTGTACAACTGGTCCAAGTCTTCTCCCTCCATATTATTGTCTATTGGATATGTATATATGGGTCCTACATATGGATCCAAAGGTTGAACTACTTTGATTCCATTAGCCTCAAAGGTCATGGTGTATTTCTTTAATTCGATTATTGCATAGTTTTCATAGGCTCAATCAATGCCAAGTAGTGAAGGGTAAGGGTCCTTATCTCCCATAATCTCAATTACTTCAAAGTCAGCCACCATATTTACTCCTCCAACATCTATTTCCACATTCTCCAGTCTTCCTATGGGGAAGATACAATATTGGTTTTCCATTCTTAATTGAATTGGGCAATATGTCAGCCAAGGTCCTCCTAAGGCTTCCCAGGTCTTCTTAGGTAGAATTTTCACATCAGATCCTAGATCCAACATGACATCCTTAATATCAAATTCATCTAACTAGGTTTCTAGTCTGAATTCTTTTCCAGTTCGTACTTTTCTTCTATGTACTCTCTGAGAACTCTTATCAGGAAGATTAGCCTTTATTCCTTCTTCTATGGGTTCTTCATTCCCTAGGACTAAGTATAGTGCATTGCACAACTTTTCTGTTAATTTGTCATTTCTGAGAATGTCAGAAAATAACTGAAACCAAAGGTCAACTACATTATGAGGTTGCTCAGTTTGTCTCGGCATGACTACAAGGTTTCTGGGTGTAGGGGGTGAAGCAGGGACTTGCACCATCTTAGGATAAACACTAGTTCATGGGGTTTTTACTTGCATCTTAGAACTATGCATATTCTGAAATACTTCTATGGCATATTTAAAGAATTGTTTTTGTTTTAGAGGGTCATACCTATCTTCCTTAGGTGTTTCTTTCTAGATCTGGGGTAGAGTTTTAGCATCAGTTCCTGTCTTTTCTCCTCCTCGAGTAACAATATTTAGGTTGGGAAATTGTCCCTTAATAACTCTCTTAATTTATGAGCTGAAGAGGTTAGTTCCTCATTGGCGTACCCTCTCTTCCCATTTTTCAATTAATTATAGGCAGCCTTCATCTGCGTGCCCATTGGTTCTGCAGTGAGAGCACCATGGATTCCTTGGATGAGGACAATCTCTAGCCATGTGACCTTTCTCATCACAGTTATAACATCTTCTTGGCCCTCTTCCCCTAGTTCTTCCTCCTATGAAATCTCCTCCGACTCTAGCTCCTCGACCTCTTCCTGGTCCTTGAGGGTTTTCATTCACCCTGAATGATGTTTGGTCCAACCTATCTGCAAGTGATTCCAACACTCTACATTGATTGGTAGTATGCGTGGTAGATGCGCAGAAGTCACAGTGCACTGTATTTGGTACTGTTGAATATTTTTGCATAATGGTGCGTTGTCTTGGTCCATGCCATGGATTCAACAGTTTTTGCAATACTCAGTTGTTGATGCTTCTTGGCTTCCTGGAAAAGCATGATAAGGGGTGGGGTTATGGAATGGTAAGTTCACAGCCACTTGTGCAACTCCTCCCGTGGGTCCTAGTGGGGGTCCAAATCAAATTCTGAGGAGGTCCTTCTGTATAACATCTGATGCACCAGACCTGCGGTCATCCTAGTCTAGGTATTGTTAGTTCTTGAATCTTTTCTGTAAGCACCGATATTTTCCCTTGTAGTTGCACCAATTTCGCATCTGCTGGGGGTCTGGTCACTCTTAGGCTCCTGGGGTATCCCTCCATGGATTCAATTTTCATCGATTGTTCCAAGGCGTTTGTTAGGGTCAAAGGTAGAAATCCCTGAATGTACCATTCCCTCTTATGTTCCTCATGGATTAGATGTGATAACATCCATATAGAATCTTTAAACTTTTGGTTGTATTCCCAAGCTAATTCACCTTCCCGTTGATGGATCTCACACAACTCATACAGAGCCTATTGTTCTGAATGAGGTAGTTTGAATTTAGCTATGAACCTTATCTGTATCTGTCCAAGTGTGAACACTTGACTTTGCATTCCTGGCACTCCTAGCTCAATGATATTCATGTACCACTTGAGAGTGTGACCTCTCAAGGTAGTTTGGAACCCGACCAACTTATTCGCATCTGGAGTCCCTCAGGATATCTAGATTGCTTCACACAAGAACTAATGTTGCTCAACATCTTTGTCTCCCTTACCCCAAAATTTTGGGTATCGGGTAATCAAACCTCCTGCATGGCGAGCCATTGTCGATATTGTTGTCATTATCAAAATAAAACCTAACGTTCCTGCTTGCGATCTACCAGGGGATCCTAATATCCTCCCTATACTCTCACTTCATGGTTGTGACTGGATAACTAATTGTACTGGAAAAAAACTAGCATGAGAAGGTAGTATCGAACTTACCACTTGTATAGAATACACTTGGGGTATGGGAGATTCGAGGCTGGTGCCACTGGCTTCGAGGCATTTTTATTTGATCTGGGGGTCTCATTTTCTTCCACTGGAATGATATCTTCAGTCAGATTCCCGATCTCTCCTCTCATTAGGGATGAATCTTCTCTTTCTTGTTCAAAATTCAGGTTGGCTTCTTCCTCTCTTACGTTTGCACCTTCTCCTTCTTTTCCAACCTCCTGAGGACTTATTTCTTTCTGTGTTTCTCTCTCACTTAATATTTGACTGACCAGTCTTTCATGTTTTCTCATCTTCTGCAACTCTTCCATCTGTCTTTCCTCTACTTCTCCTGATCTGACTTCTTTCCTCAACTTTTCGGACTATCTTGTTGCTTTCTTGATCTTTCCGCGCCACCTCTTCTCAACTACGATGACTCTCTTCAAGGATCACTCATCTCTTGAGTCCATTTCTTGTTGTTTTCCCCCCATTTTTCAAAGAACCCTTCCCCTCTCTCTGGCCATGACTCTACCCCAGCCTCACCCTACTCCAAGCAAGGGTGTTTACGCTACCATCTCAGTTGGGGACATAGTCAACATCCCCTCTTCCATCAAAATGACTTTAATCCACAAGGGGATATCTCTCAACAGTCTTCCCCTTGCTTCTTTATTGAAAATCGCCTCCGCGTGCGAAAAATATTGGTGGTTCTCAGCTGCGAACTTGATAATATATCCTTCTAATGTGGTATTGACCCAGAAATCAATCGCTCGTGTGAATGGACAATCTAACCGATGAAGTGTTGCAATATTTTCTATGTCCCAAGTACAAATCCTCTTGACTCATTCTTGAAAATCTAGAGCTTCTTGGAGCCTCTTTATCCAGTGGAAAAATTCTTCTGGAAAATTAACCCAGAAAATCTCATACTGGTCGCTCGATCTTTCTGAGTAAAAAACTGTTTCGCGAGTATCTTCCACCAATTTTTCCCTCAGTTTCGCATATTTCCATATGAAGGATTCACAGTTTCTTTTCCACCATTGGTCAATACTAGATCTATGAATCCACAGAAGCATCCTCCCTACAGGTTCCCTTTTAACGCAGGTCCTGACAACATAACCATTTTGTTGGCGCAAGTTTGATCAGACCAGGGTCCTTCTCAGGTTACCAACAAAAGGTACCGAGTAGTCTAGAGCACTGACATTTTCATATCCTCTGAAGAGAAGAAGTCTCACCCAAAGCGCTACTGAGACAAATAGATAGGGAAGGGTAAGGAAAGGACTTAGGAGGATTCACAGAACCTTCAGGACTCATCCTGATCTTGCGCAAGACATCTAACTATCAAAAAATTATGAATCTTATGTGTGCAATAACTGAACCTAATTATGTTGCAGAAAAGTAATTAAACACAGAACCCTCATGACGAACGCATAAACCATAAATAAATATTGTAATGCATGAGTAAAACACAATAAGACATGGTGTATTTTGAAAATTTAGATCCTTCTTTATATTATCTTCAGAATCTTCCTTCATTTACAATCTCAAGACCATACTATAGTGCTCTTCTTACAGACTCTTGGCTCTGGACTCATGTCACAGAGCTCTAACTCTCAAAATGGTATAGACTGGTATGTTGATTACATTATAGACTCAAGACTTGACTTGAACCAACTGACAACAACCTAACAGAGAGGGAAATATTATGCTGAACTTGATCACAATTCAACCGAACCAATAGCTAACCCTTTTACAATCATGTTCATCCCTATATATAAGCTAGGTTGTGTCTTCTGTATCGGATTGCGCACTTTCTTGTTCTGTTGCAATCATTTTTTATTAGCTAGCACTGTGTTGTCCTTTTCACAACTGATTTCTATTGCTCCTTCTTTCTTTGTTGTCCAGCTTCTCCTAGAGCTTGTGCAACTCGGGCTCAGTCAAAACTTGCACTCTTCCTTATAAAAAATGAAGGGCCCAACAATTACCATGTCCAAGAATTTGCAATCAAAGTATATAATTACCACAAACATGGATTTACAATCCAAACAATTGCAATGTGATTAGTGGTTTAAAAAGGGTCATAGTTGCAATGTAATTAGTGCTTTAAAAAGGGCCAAAACTTGACTCATCTGAAAATTTTCATTCACTATGCATGCATCATGTTAGAATCATTATTTTTAGGGTAGAGTTAGAGGTTTGTCCATAGTTTTCAGAGTCATGCCTTGGTCTTGGGAAGACCAAAGCATTCCTAACTGAGTCATAGTGAGTGTGTTTTTCATAATGTCATTGATCGAATAAAAGGTAATATGCATGCCAACAGAGAGTTAAGTCATAGGTTGAGCCAAAGAGTGTTGTGTATATCTCATAATACACCATCAATGGGTATAAGAGTCCATCATGATGAAATTTTTGTAAAGGTCCTTGTGTCCCTAGTTTAAAATCATGTCACAAAATGGGAAATTATGTGTCAAAGTCATGTCAAAGGGTATCATGGTTCATCATCACATTTGATGAGGTCAGAAAAGGGACAATGATAATTTATCATGTCATTTGTACCGTTGGTTAACTCAAAACATGTGCACACTCCTCAAATTTGTTGCGCTACTTGAATTGGCTTGAGAGGTCTTGTCATCTTTGGACAAGAACTTTCTTTTTTTAAATCGCTCCTTATCCACTCATGTATGCATATTTTCCACCTTTTGTTTATTTTCATTGCTTCACGACCTGTGCATAAGCCATAGTCTCCTGAGAAAGCTTCAAATCCCTTTTCTACGCAAATTATCCCCCTTGCTACGAAAACATTGTGCATATTTCCCTCGCTACGCAAATCTTGTGTGGTATCATTTTCTACGCAAAGCTTGTTGCTCTGTATTTTGTTGTGCATCCCTTGTTTTCCTTCATTACTATGTAAAAAACCTTTTTGAGCCTGTTGTTTATGCAATCTTATCCCCTGAATAAGTTTTCCTCTCATATAGCAAAGGTTTGTTTCACCTATTCAAGCCAAACCCTAGACTTGCTAGTTTGTTGCGCAAGTTTACTTGCTGAGTTTCAAGATATATTTGCTTTGAACAGTTTGAAATTTACCTTGCAAAGAAGACATCACAGAGCCATGAAATCACAGAAAGAGAATAAATACAAGGGAAGAAATGTGCTAAGATATGAACCCCAAGAGATGACTTTGGTAAACTCAGATCCTGCATACAGGGTGTCTTTTGAGCAAGCTGGGTGTATGATATTTTGTGAAAGAATCTATGGGTATAATGTGCAGCTAACCAAGGAGTTCACCTTGAACTTTAATGGTGTCAATACAATCATTGCAGGGGTCACCTTTGCAGTATCAGAAGAGACCATATCATATACCACAGAGATTCCCATACATGGAGAGAAATGGTTTAAAGGTATGCCCCTGGACCCTTTGTTTTATATTGATTTCCTCAAACCTAAGTATAGAAAATAGAATATTGGTGCCACTATCCCCAGGGAGTATGTTTTGGAACCCTATGAGAAGTTGTTGAGGGTAATCCAAAGGTATTTTACTTGTGAGGGTAGGTTTGACAAGGTATATCAATACCACATAAGGCTCCTGATGCATTTCACAGTGAAAATCCCCCTAAACTTACCCTTTTACCTATATATAAGCCTAGGAAAAATAGTAGACAAAGTCCAAGCCAGGGATGACCAACTTAAGAGCAGTCTGTTCCATTTCTCCTTGGTGAATTTGTTAGTGGTTGAGGAGCCAAGAAAGCTAAACAAGGATTGGGATTCCTTCTTAACCTCAACAAATATTTCCCTGGATCCCAAAGGAGATACTGTTACACATTATTTTCGCCATCCCTATGATCGTTAATGATGTAAACCTATCTATTGCCTTTAGAGGGGTCACAGTGGCCTGAGTTCCTGAAGAGAGAAGGAAGAAGAACTTTTCCTGAGAAAAGAAGTTGTATTTTCCTATGTAAAAACCTCATAAAAAGGAATGTTCGCAGGTTGCTATATAGGCAGGGTGCGAGAATGACCAATTCTCGCAGGTTGCACTATAGCCAGGGTGCGAACAGTTCGCAGGTTGCTCTATAGCTAGGGTGCGAACATTCCAGCACGTGGGAAAAACGTACGGTTTCT
>ML777520.1:483816-494347 GCA_009831015.1 Picea engelmannii
CCTCTGAGACCTAGTTCTCCTTACTTGATTCTGTATCTACCAAGTATAATTACCTCTCATCCACCATCTGGGATGCAACACTCACATCCTACCCTAACTCCACCCAGATCACTTCCACCTCCCAAAAGAACAAATCCTTCCCTATAAAAATATGGTATGAAGAGGAATGCAAGGCCCTCCACCACCATCTTCGACATGCATTTACCCATGCTCACCCCTCCTATTCCAACCTCAAATCTTCTTATCATCGTCTCCTTCGTTGCAAGAAACACCTCTTTGTCTCTCAAAGAAGACATGACTTATCTAATTTTGTCACTCACTCCCCTAAAATATTCTCGTGTACAATCTTCCCACGATGCTTCCCCCCTTCTATCTGATCTGGACTCTGGATCCATGTTTTCCCACGTATCCACTCTCTATGATATTCCTGGTCAACCCCAGATTTAGGTTGCATCTCCACCCTCCTCATGCTTCTTATTCTCAGATAGGGACATTAAAGAGGTCGTTGGGTGATGAACAATAGCAAAGCAACATGCAAGGAAGTTTTCCAAGAAGAGTTCTTTAAGCATGGGCTTCGTGATTTGGCCTCTCACTTGGTTGATCTCTTCAACCATGTGGTCCATGCAGGTTTTCCTTCGACATGGTCACATCACATCATTCACCCGATACACAAATCGAGCCACAACTTGGATCCCAACAATTACAGGACAATCATGGTGGGACATACATTCTTGAAACTCTATGCTATGGTTCTCCATATGAACCTCTCTAGTGAGTTTGAGCATAGATACCTCAAAGCTAGGGGACATGCAAGATTCATACCCACTCATCAGACCATTGATCACATCTTCACCCTCTGAGCCATCATTGAGGAGGCACGACATCGATTTTCGAAATTCTATTGTTTCTTTGTATGTTTTCAGAAGGATTTTGACTCCCTACCGAGAGAAGCGATGTTTCAAAGATGCAGAGACATTTGCATCTCCCCGATCCTATTGATTGCCATTATGCACCTATATGAGTCGGTTCTTGGTCGTCTCCACACAACTCACGTGATATCATATTTCATCAGGAGTACCATCAGGGTTAAACATGGTTTTCCCTTGTCCTCCACATTATTCAAGATTTATATTGATGAGTTAGAGGCCTTTCTTCATGAGCATATCGAGAACACCAACATGTACCTCCTCCACTAGGTTTTGATACCCATATTGATTTTCATTGATGATGTGGTCCTCCTAGCCTCGTCTCTAGAGGGATTACAATGACAGTTGGGTGCCTTAGCTTTATTCTGTGACCTTCAACAATTGATGGTCAACCTAGGTAAAACCAAGGTTATTAACTTCAACTGGTCGAAGAAGTCCATAGACCTTCATTTCTTCTTCAGTGGGAAGGAAATTGAGATCACCAACACACACGTACTTGGAACTAAAATTCTCTAGACCCCACTTCAATTTGCGACTAGCCCTCCAACCCTGGATTACAAAGGGCTATGGATCTTTCTCCCTTCTCAAGAGACAATGTTTCTATCACTACTGTTAGGACATCTCATCCAAGATGTCCCTCATGGACTCCCTTATCTGACCCATGGTTCTCTATGGCTCAGATATTTGGGGGCCTTCATTACTGGAGTCTGATTGGGCCTCAATTGAGAGAGTCCATAGCCTTCTCCTCAAACACATCATTAGATGCAAGAAGATAGTTCCTCATCGCATCATCCTAGCAAAGTTTGGGGATCGCCCCTTCTCACTTGAGACAATGTTCAGACTAGTCTCTCTTCTGCATCATATCCATAGCTTAACATATTCGATGAAGGGGTGAGATCAGTTCCCATACTTGGCCTATTACTCTTCCGAGACCATTTCCCTCTCTATCTCATCAGGTTGGGCTCGATGTTGGTTCACGGGGGTTTCCATTCTTTTAGAGTCCGTGGGCATTCCGATAGATCATCTCCCTTTGTTTAGATATTCTTTGGATGCACATGGTCATCTACTACTAATGAGATATGTGTTGAACAAGATCATCAGGGATGATATTTACAAGTAGTTTATCCAGATCACTTGGGTTAACCCTCCCAGTGGGTTACGCCCAAAGATGGACTTTTACACTGAGCACTTTTTGGGGGGGCTTAGGGATGGGTTCATCGTTCGACCACATTATACACTCCACCATTGGGCGCATGCTCCCCAGATTCCACTAGGCCAGTTCAGAGTGGGCTCCTAAGGAATTCGAGTTGAGACATATCAGTAGATCGATCGACTAGACATGATCTATCATCTATGCCAACTATAGGAGGTCGAGTCTGAGGAGCACTTCATTCTGCTGCCCCATCTACTATGATATCAGGGGGTGATTTAATTGCTTATTCAGGGGGGCTCAGGCATTCTTCAACTATCCTGATCAATGATGCTTATCTTTATACATATGGGAGGCCCTTAGGTTCTAAGCCCATACTCTTTAGCTTCCCATGAGACCAGACCCTATTCGGTGGATCACCTCCTTCACAGTGCTACCTTCTAGTAGGGGCACTAAGATACAAATGGACACCAACACAACTTTGGATTCTAGATTAGTGCATACCCGCAGGACCTTCCTCCATCCCATGAGATTTCAACGACATGACTAGAGCAAATCCCTTCCCTGGAGACTGATGAGATCCCCCAGGCCTCATCGGGGTACTACCTCTTCTAGTCAACAATGATGTGGATGATTCAGGCATCCTTCCAGTTCCCCCTTTAGACACCCTACTATATTTAGTTTTCTTCACTCAGCCTTAGATGGTAGGAGAGATGGGTCCATTCCATGACTAATCTATTTTATCACCTCTAGTTCCTCTTGTTCCTGAATCTTCTCCTACAATACATCTCCTCGTCTGATCAAGTCTATGGGCTCAGGGTTGAGGGTTCTTCATGTCCCAATCTAGATCTCACTCTCTGTGGCTTTACCTTATTTCATTTAACTTTATGCATCTTTCCTTTATAGGAGACCTTTCGGTACTCCTGCTTTGTAATGAAATCATTGTACTCAACAATCCCTTTGACCTACTTTTTTGGTCATTAGACGAACATTAATAAAATTATCTTATCTTATCTTGTAATTATTCATTTTTGTGGATTTGAGTTGAGTGGTTGGTTTCCATAATGTAAATCACTCAGATATGCATAATGATAGAAGTGAGAGATGGGTTAACCTGCCTGGTGGGTTATGCCCAAAGATGACCTTTTACACTAAGCACTTCTTGGGGGGGCTTAGGGATGGGTTCATCCTTCAACCACATTATACACTCCACCATTGGGCACATGCTCACCAAATTCTATGAGGTCAATTCAGAGTGGGATTGTATAGATTTTGATTTGAGACAGATCACTAGATCAATTGACTAGACATGATCTGTCAACTATGCCAACTACAAGAGGTCGAGACTGAGGAGCACTTCATCTTCCGCTGCCCCCTCTACTATGAGATCATGGGTGATTTCATTACTTATTCATGGGGGCTCAAACATTCACTGGATTCTTCAGCTATCCTGATCAACGATGCTTAGCTTTATACGTATAGGAGGCCCTCTGGTTCTGAGCCCATACTATTCAACGTCCCGTGAGACCAAACCCTATTCGGCGGATTGCCTCCTTCTTCACAATGCTACCTTCTAGTAAGAGTGGTAATAGACAAACCAACACCAACATAGCTCTGGATTCCAGATCAATGCATACTTGTGGGACCTTACTCTGTCTCTCGATATTTCAACAACAAGACCAGACCGGATCCCTTCCTAGGAGACATATCAGATCCCCCAGGCCTCATCGAGGTACTATCTTTTCCAGTCAACAATGATGTGGATGATTCATGCATCCGTCTAGTTCCTCCTCTGGACATACTACTATATTTAGTTTTCTTCACTCGACCTTGGATGGTAGAAGTTATGGGTCCATTCCATGACTGATCTATTTTATCACCTCTAGTTCCTCTTGTTCCTGAATCTACTCCTACAATACATCTCATCATCTGATCAAGTATTTGGGCTCAGGGTTGAGGGTTCTTCATGTCTCACCCTAGATCTCACTCTCTATGGCCTTACCTTATTTCATTTTACTTTCTGCATCTCGCCTTTATAGGAGACCTTTTGGTACTCCTGCTTCGTAATGGCATCATTGTACTCAACAAACCCTTTGACCTACTTTTGTGGTCATTAGCCGAACATTAATAAAATTATCTTATCTTATCTTGTAATTATTCATTTTTGTGGATTTGAGTTGATTTGTTGGTTTCCATAATGTATATATGTTAGAAGTGAGAAATTGCAACTTGTGAATGCTTACATGATTTCCTATTCAATAGAGACACACTGAGAAACACAATGTTCCCATCTTTTTCTAGTTCCATCCTTCCACTAAGTTGGTGCTTCTTCTAGTTTATTCTCTAGGAGTGGCAAGGTTACAAAGATGCCATTGAGAAAAAGCAATTTGGTTTATTGTTATGTGAATTATAACTTGGTTTTGAATGAGAAATGAAGTATGAAGTGTAAAATATTGTTAGACAAATATACATTAACTTTTGTAAAGGATGATTAATTAATCAACAATGAATGTGAATATGAAATAGAAGTAACAAATAGAAATCAACGAGTATCATGGATTTTAAGATTTTAAATATTCAATTACAACCAAGATAATTGATTGTTATAGAAAGGAGGGTTATCTCCAACTATGTATGTGATCTGATCACATGACACAAATCAAATGACAATTTAAACAAGAAAATACTAAGTTATAGGTATGGAAGCATGAATAGAAATGAAGAAAACCAATGAGTTTAAACCATAACCATGTTTTCAATACTAATGAAATGATTTGTGCATTGCTTTATGAGAGAGAGTGAGGATAGGAAATATGTTATGTTACTATGCCATGTCTCGTATGCTACATATAGAAATACATATTAGTTTCAAAATGCCCATTCGATTCGATTGTGAAAATTGGTAAGGATGTTGGTTACAAACCAATGATAATAAAAAACTTTAAGATTTCAAATATTCAACTACAACTAAGCTAGTTTATTATTATAGAAACGAGGGCTATCTACAAGTGTATGTGAGATCTAATTCCATCGTACGAATCGAATGACAACCTAAATATGGAAAGACAAAGTAATGGGCATATAAACATGAATAGATTTGAAGAAATCAAATGAGTGCAACATACACAAAAAAATTAAACCATAACTATTATGCGCTTTAGATCTGAAAATGTTATACATATTAGATATTTATTATTTATGAATAAGACAAAAATTTCATTCACTTGATTATATCAAAATACCCTTAAGGTAGGGCAACACCTTGCAATGATATTTTTATGGAAGGAATCCACTCATGTTCACTTTCCTCTTAAGGTTGGGTGACTTCTCAATGAGCTAAGCTCCAAATACAATAAACTCCACACCTCTTATAAGGAGGACTCCATCATTATTTATAACTAACAAGAGAACCCAAATCATAGCAACCTCCTAACTACCTAGTGTACCTTTTTTAATGAGTCACCCTTATATTTATTCAATACTAACTACCATAGTGAGACTTATTTAGTAATAACAAGCATAGTGGACCTAGTCTATATTACATTGAATGACCTCCACTATTATTACTTTAATATGGGCCCTTTTCCCCCATTACACCCCTAGGTAGGATCCCAACATTCCATCCCCATTAAAAAAGTGTTCCCTGCAATGTTGAAGTAAGTAGAGAACCAGGGTCCCATATATGAGTGTTGACTACAATGTTGAAGTAAGTAGAGAACCAGGGTCCCATGTACAAGTGCTAGCCACCATGTTGAAGTAGTTCAAACAAATCCACCTTAAACATGGGTCCCATGTATGAGTGTTGACCACAATCCTGAAGTATCATATGTTCCATGTGAAAGTACATACTACAATACTGAAGTAATCCAAGGAGCTCATCCCTAAACCTAGGTCCCATGTCCAAGTTCTCATGTTGACTCCCTTGTGAAAATACTTGAACTTAATATCCCATTGAGAATGGCACTCCAAATTCCTACCTTGGTCACGTGGATCCAAATAGATAGATCCATATGTATGCAAACAATCATCCACATAATACACTACTACTGAAGAATAGGAAAGCTAAAAGCTAGTACTCATAATAAGTTTATGAATCCTATCTATGACGTTCTCTATATATGGTGGAGTAGAGTCATAAAATAGAAGGTGAAAGTATTTGTCATCCCAGAAATGACAATTATCCATGTACCAATTATCACAACCATCCTCTAAATCATACCAGGTATATGTTTCTCGGTTATACTCTTCATTGATGAAAGGCTATGTAGTACCAAAAATATGAGTATCCTCAGATTTATGGAATATCTATTTCATATGTTGGTATCCCTTATGCAAATCTTGGAAACATTTTTCACCAACATTTGTTCCTCCCATGGCATCTTCCACCACACTACCATTCTTCACTTTCGTTAGGGTTTGATAGTGGAAATTTACAAGGGTTGTAATGCATTGGATATTGATCATAAGCATAATGTATAATATGTCAAATAAAAGCTCCAAAATACTATTTCCAATGGTGTTGATAATGTGGCAATGTGAGAAACTTTTCAAAAGATATATGCTCTATAGTCCACACGACCGTCACAGAAAAAAACTCTAAAATAACTTATTTTAAATTAGTGATATATTCACTTCTCAAACTCCAATTTGGATGATTGTTTTTTAAATTGAGTGATTTTTCTGAGAGGAACTCAAATATATAATTGGTTTCTTTAAATTATGCTCATAAATATACATAAATTGATATGAGTGTTACAACCCTCTTTTCCCCTTTGAAAACCTACAAAATAGGGGAAAAACTCTTCTTTTTTGGCCCAAGAAAGAGCTTTGATACCACTTTTTATGTACCTTAGATTTGGAAATGCTATCACATACATTATATATAATAATAAGACATAAACCCTTTTACTTTATTATATCAAAATACCCTTAAGGGATATAAACACATTACAATTATCCTTTTATGGAAGGAATCCATTCATGTTCACTTGCCTCTTAAGGTTAGACGATCTCTCATTGAGCTAAGCTCCAAATACAATAAAATCCACACATCTCATAAGGAGGAATACATCCTTATTTATAACCAAGAAGATAACCTTAATCATAGAAACCACCTAACTACATTACATTTATTCAATACTAACCACCATAGTAGGTATTATTAATAATAAGTATAGTGGACCTAGTCCACCTTACTTTGAATGACCTCCACTATTATTACTCTACTATGGGTCCTTTGACCCCCTGTTACACCCCTAGGGAGGATCCCAACAATAATAATCATTGTATTACTATGAAACAATTTGTACATTGTTCTATGAGAGAGAATGGAAATATGAAAGATGTTATGCTGCTATGTCATGCTTTATATGTCAAATTTTATACATATAAATTCATATTAGTTACAAAATGTCCATTTGATTGTGAAAAATTGTTTGGTTTTGTGACTATTGGCCAATCTTCATCTCTTGACACACCATATTCTATTATTGGTGTGCATGAGTAATGGTCCTAGCAATGGTTAGCATGTTGAGTATACATACAACTACTAAAGTGTACACAATGCTTATAGGATGGAACTTGACATAAATGTCAAAACTTTGGGGCAACCAATGATGTCGATGTTTTATGGGTAGTCGATGTGTTAACTTGTCACCCCTATAGGGGTGCTTCCCCTCAACCCCACCTATGAAAAGTGGTGAGAATAGCTACCCTTTGAACCCATGGGGGACGGGTGGGCATTGCTCACCCACATTCTTGAACTAGTTGGAAGAAGATAACATGAATGATATACATCTTTAGCATGCATGAGGTTGTTCGTGTTAAATATCCATGGGTGTGCTTGGATTAGTGTCGGGAGTCCAAAAATAATGTTATCATTGAGAAGGTGAGGCATAATGAATAAGAGTAATGGAAACAACTAAAAACTCTCCAAGGTTAACACCTACACTCATGGCACTCTAGTTCTCCTCAATGGATGAATTATGTAGATTATCAAGAAGGGAAGAAGACAAACTTCCCATAAGTCTAAAGGAAATAACAAACTAATCAAGGTATAAAGGTTGTTATATTTGAATTTCCATTAGGAAAGAGATGAGAGAATAACCATTGTTGGCCAAAGCTAGAGACATCTGAACCTATGTTGTTTACACAATTAAAAGTTGTAAGTGGAGAGAAGCTAGAGCCACTAGAAGATATGTTGTGAACACAATTAAAAGTCATATGGAGAGAGATATTTAACTTCAAAGTTTAGTGAAGATTGTGTTATGAACTAACAATATTTTGGTGTGCTAAAGTTTGGAAAATGTTTGTTACAGACCAAAAACACCCATTTGCACAAACAACATAATTAGTAAAGCCAATTAGAAATCAAAATACACATTTATATTATAATAGAGTCCCAAATTTACCATGCTTACATAAATTGATAAATTTAAAATGTTCATTTACTTATAATAATATTGCACGTTAGGCAAACAAAACATTAATAATCAACTCAATGAATACACTTTCATAAGTGAATACTCACAAATAAGCCATGGTGAAAGAAACAAACAAATTACACAATTCTCCAAGTGCTACAAATTAGTGTGATTGCATATATTCATCCACTGGGAGCTTGAAACTAGGATTACACACTCCTCTCAAGTTCCTCTTGCTAAAGAAATATCTTTTACAATGGTTTCAACATAGACACAAACATAGGGAAGGAGGAAAGAAGGAGTTACAAAAGTAATTGATATTCAACTTCCTTCTTGAATCTCCACATTCCCCTTCACCTTCCATATGCCAATTGAAAATCAAAATAATTTCTAAATATTACGTTAGAACTGGTCGACTTGATGAATTCGAATTTGTCTCTAATGTAGTAATAGATAGGGCCTAGTCTTTGAGCATAAATTGTTAAGAATACTAGATCTATTTGTGTTAGGCTCCTCCACAAACTTGGCTAGCTCAAAATGAGTGATATTTTTAATGTATGAAACTTCTTTCTTTCCATCCTCGATATATTGTCATAGCACCTCCATGCATTTTCTCAATGGAAAGGACATGTTCTCATTCTAAAACATTGATATCCTTTGTATCTTTGTCATTTTTAAAGCTTCCATTAAGCATTCATCGTTTTATGACAACAAAGAATCCAAATCTTCTAATGTATCTCAAAGAAAAAGTTCAACTACTCTAATGTTGGAGGATATTTGTTGGCTTTATTTTGACAAAATGAATGTACATTAACAAGAAAAGATAAGTAATGTCATTACAAGGAAACCACCTTCTAGCAAAGGTTTTTGCAAAACCTCCCCCCAAAAAATATCCCTCGTTTGTTTATAGTGGAGGTTGCCAACAAAGGTAGGAAATTGAAGTTTTAGCATAGGAATTTTTGTCAGTGCACTTAAATCATATCAAGTGCATCAATGCACTCATATATATGGTGCACTAGTGCGTTAAATAACTAGACACATTGAAGGTAATTATAACTAGTATGTGATAAAATATCGGTTTACTTTAATTTTAAACATATCTAATCAATGGGTTTGAAACTTATAAATGCACAAGTGTTATTCTACAATGCATTGAATGATGTTTAGACATTTTTCTATACAATATTGGTTTTCATTTAAAAAATTACAAGAACATATTAGTACATTCCCATAGAAGGAGCACCAATGCTTTCCCTATATAGGCACACCGAAGAAAGTTTTAGTATTCTATGATAGCATTCATTATGGTGCATTGTTAGACCATAAGAACACAAGTGCATCTATATGTAAAAATCACTAAAGTAGGTTTAGACATTTTTTTTTATAAAATTTAGGTTTTTATTTAAACAAATTTCAAAAACCAATTGGTGTGTTTGATAGCTACAACACACACAGATGCACCCCAAGAAATGGTGCACCAATCTATAATTTTTTAAAAACCTAATAATGCACCGAGAACATTGGAATTCACTAATGCATATTATTCTAGAGCACAACAAGGTAAGTTAAAAAAAATTAAAAAAGAATTACCAAACCATAATTCCATTTTTACATTTCCTTCAATGCTCCCAACCATACAAGCACTGGTGCTCATCATCCTTATACGACTGTCTCATTGTCGGTGCTACCATGCAATTTTATTTCTCAAGTCCTTTGCTTTGCTAGTGGATTTGGTTCAGTTTCTAATTTTGGAAAATGGTAAATTGTATTTTCATTTTTAATCTACGTGGAAATTGTGCCTCTTCGATAGGGAAGAGACTAGGTAAATTGTTTGTTATCTCCTCATTTACATTTTTAACATATCAAAGTTTAGAATTTGGCTTAAATTTTCCTTTTTTTTTTTCTTTTATAAATTTCACGTGGCGTGTTCAAGCCATTAGGATTGCACTGAATCTTGTGGCATGTCTTGTAAATTTATAGGATGCACCAATAACAGTGTTGATTGACATGGAGTGCACTGGTAAAATACAAAA
>ML777520.1:494369-509599 GCA_009831015.1 Picea engelmannii
TTGTGTTCTTTATAATATTATGAGGCATTGTATGTGGTGCTTCTTCGTATTATAAGTGCATTGTTGTAAAAATTTCTTGGGCTTGTCGGTGGTCTTGGAAATATATGAAGGTACCATTAGTGGTGCCTCCATACATAGCAAACGCACCGTCAAACCAACTTTAAATAACACATTTTCCCATGCTTACTAGTGAGTTTGTAAATGTGTAATGGCATTGTGATTTGGAAACAATATGAATGGAAACAAATGCACATAAATATTGCACATAGAAAATTAATACAATGGGAACCAAATTCTATTAATAAATGAAATAGGAAAAGACTATGAAATACAAAACAATACAAATTAGCTAGAATGGTGGTAGCTTATCTCTAAAGAGAGAGGTGTCATCTACACTCATTTTCAAGTAGAACATTACAAGAGGCCAAAAATGGAATTTCAACATAAATTACTAAACCCTAAGAGGAAAAAACCCTAAATATCCAAAACCTTGACCCTAGGAGATGAAGTGGCAAAAGGAATGTGGGCCTTGAAGAGTCTAGTTAATACGTCAATTACCCAGGGATGCAACTTTCACATACAAGCTCTGTTTGGGGCGCACAATAGACCATTGGAAATATATTAAAGAGAAGAACATTTTTGGTAAAGGATTAGGGATTCCATGTCAAATTTAATTCATTGTAGGGCCAAAAAATACTATTTAGAGCCTTAAAAATGTGGTGAATATTCGAGACCTTAAAAATTGTAGCAAAATTACCAAGATGGGGAACCATTGTGAGTCAGTGGAAGAGGTGGGTGGCCACCAATATCCACCTAGATCAATTACCCCTTCTTAGAAATCAATGGTCCATGTTGCATTAGGTGCCTTCATCAGATGGGAAAACTTTTATTGAATCTGACTCATGGTGAGACACATGTCAAGAGATAACTTGGTGACAACAAGGTCTTAGTAGCATAATGGCATTCAAGTACATGGTCATTGCTATAATTGATTAATCCTGGTTTCGACTGATGAAGTGTGGTGTGTTTAATTTATACATTTTATTTCCTTCATCTTCATTCATTGAATTATGTTCTATATACCAAAATAGGAGCATTTATGTAGATAGGTTCATATATTAAGAATTGAACACTTAAATACAACCTAATTTATAGCACTTGTGGATATAGTAAGACATAATTTAGTGATGGATTTGTCGTTGTTTCATTTTGTTGCAAAGCAACTGATTTCCATAGTTGAATTCATCTATCTTCATTTATTTTCCATATGCATCTTAGGTAAATCATACTACAAATAATCTAATTATGCACATATTGAGCTTGCATCCCACAAGTTTACGTACTCCTAGATTAATAATTAAATGTAACATGATTTAGACATATAAATAGACTGACACTTCCTAGAAGGGATTCCTTGCAGCCTTTGCATAGGATTGTGGGTCAGAAGCTAGAACCATGTAGCAATGCATGGGAATAACTAGTTTTTAGTTTCAAGTGCAAGAGGTGGATCCTCAAATTGACATCTCATCCTCCTCTGATCTATTGGATCCCTCACAAGATCACCTTCTTCCTATAGGGTGTACTGCGCCCACTTGGGCATCTTTTGTGGCTCATCATATGTATGCTCATCATTGCATGTTCATCATCATTCAAATATTATTCGGAACTCAGATATAAAGGTTTATATGAATGTGTGGACTCATCATCTTGGATGTTTGGTACATACATAAGTACAAAAGTCTCTGCATGTGGCTCCTATGGTGCATGCATGGAAATTTCCTCAAACTAAACAACACGCTCAATAATGATCTTGTTCGTTGAGGGATCAATCAACCTGTAACCCTTCACACCTTCATGATATCCCATGAATATGCATGTTGTACTCTGAGGATCTAATGCCTTCCTATTTTCAGAGGGTATGTGGGCACATGCTCATGATCAAAAGATTCAGAAGTGGGTGACTTCCGAATTGATGTCACTCCAAGCCTCAAAATGTGTCATGTCCTTTACAAATCTTTGAAGAGATATGTGTTATATGTAGTTAGAAAAATTAAGTGCTTTAGCCCAAAACCTGGATGGTAAGGATTTTACATGCGTCATGCAACGTGCCATCTCTTTGAGAGATCAATTCTTCCTCTCGGATACCCTATTATGTTGTAGAGCGTAAGGAACTATATGTTGTAGTTATATGTCTGCCTCTGCACAAATATGTTGGACATCCTTGTTTACATACTCCCCCCATTATTTGGTCAAAGGATCTTGATCTTATTTTATGGATTGAGTCTCTACATGCGCTTTGAAGTCTTTGATATTCTCAAAAACTTCAGAATTATACTTGAGAAAATATACCCAAGTATGTCGTGAGTAATCATCAATAAATGTAAGTACATACCTCACCTTGTTGATGGACGAATGAGGAAAAGGACCCATGAGATCACTATGAACAAGCTCCAAGGGAGAGGAGGCCCTCCAAGTCTTCCCTTTCTCAAACTTCTCTTTAGGATGTTTTCCAAGAATGCATCCTTCACAAACTCCTTCGGAAAAGTGTATGTCAGGAAAGGCTTTGACCATTCCCTATTTGTTGAGTTGTTGCATGTACCTGGAATTTAGATGACCAAATGTATTGTGCCGGAGTCTACTATCATCATCAACATTAGTAAATAATAATGCATAATAATATTTAGCAATAAACTTAGAGAATGTATACAACCGAGACTAGTGATTTAACTCATCAACAACAATCTTGGTGTTGTCATGTGTGTCATAAATGGTCATGAAATATGGTGTGAATTCCACCATTTTTCTTGTTCTTGGATGTGCTATATGATAGACATAGAGTAGATTCACAAAGAGTTTCAAAAAATGCAAGACGTTCTCAAAACTTCCATGTTGGAGCTCTACTCTCCCCTATCCAGTGACATCCACTAGAGTATCATCACCCATGATAATGGGAGGACCCATACTAGCATTTAAAGATGACAAGACATATTTTTTGGCTTCCATGTGATGGGATGAACCTGAATCCAAAATCCATGCATCATGATAAGAATGAATAACAATCAAAGCATGAGAATTATCTCATTTTGCTGGTGCTTAATCTCCCAAATTCTTCTTGGAATTCTTAGGAATGCAGTCCCCAAGATTGTTCTGTTGAAGTGTCTCTGTCATGAGGTATATTGTCTTCTTCATGCATGCTGATTTGGGATGATGGCCATGATTACAACAACCACATTTTGTATTCCCTCCACCTTTGGAACCTGAAGATTCATTTAGGGGTTTGGAATTTCCTTCCTTCCTTTGCTCAGAATGCTCCTTTCCCTTTTCTTTCTTCTTGGAATTCAAATTATATGTATTGTTTCTCTCATGCACAACAAGTGCATGTGCCTTGGGGATCTTTATTACTCCCATCTAGATGAGATTTTCTTGCTCATGCATTAGGGAATCAATGAACTGATCCAATGATGGCATTTTCCAAGTTTCTCCTGATATGAACCTCAACATATGGAATGTCAAGAAAAATACTGCATACTTTGGATCAAGTTTTGACAAAATTTCAAGGATCAACTACTTGTGTTGAGTTGATTTTTCAACACCACATCCCTTTAGATGAAGAAGAAGGTACTTAAACTTCGTGAAGAAGTCTTGGATATTATCAAATCTTTTCGGATCTACTAAATTCAACTCTACCTTGAGCATGTGGTCTCTCATCTCCTCTTTTTTTCCAAAGAGACCTTCCATTTTGGTCCAAATCTCGTTTGGAGTAGTACAAGCATCAATACGAAACAATAGCTTGGGGAACATTGACATGCAAATGAGACCGTAGGCCTCATCCATGCGGTTGAGACACCTATATTTCTCAATTTCTCTTATTGGTTCAACCTCTATATCCATTTTTATTTGGTACACGCCTCTATTTTTGAGGAGATATAGAATCTTTAGCTTCCGCTCAAAATAATTGTGGCGTGAGAAGAATGGTCAACATAAACTCCATTCTTTATGATTGCATATTTATTTCGATCCTAAAAATAAGTACCTATGCACCTTTCTCTTAGTGATCCAGATGGATGTAGGTGGCCTCCCACCTATTCCAACTAGCTCATTTTGACAATTTTCCAGTTCAACTGTTTTTTCCTAGTTTTCGGGTCCTTGACTTCCGGGGTCGTTTTGAGGCCCTAAACATCGTTTTTAGGGCTCACCACAATCACCATGTGTTTGGATGTCCACATGAAACATGTGTATTCCTCGGATAGACCTTTCCAGCAGGCTATCGTGCTCCTAAAACAAAGATCGTATGCAAAAGTTACGACCCTGGGAAGTCGATGTACTAACTTACCCAAACGGGGCCCACATGAATTTTGGCGCTTCATCTCCTAGGGTTAGGATTTTGGATGTCTAGGGTTTTTGACATTCATTTTTATTGTAAAATTACCTTGAGAGCCTCATTGTAATCATATTCTGGCGAATGAGCACAGTCGTCACATCTCTTCTCAGAGATAAGCTGCCACCATTCTAGCAAGCTTGTTTTCCGCTGCATTTTACAGTTTCAGCTTATTTCCTTATTGAATAGAAACCAGGTTTACTGTATATTTGTTATTCTATGTTAAGAATATTTTGATAATAATCTCTATTCATTTGTTCTTCTCATAAAATCTAGATCAATGGTATCATAGCGGTCTTCTCCTTGTCGTTCTTAATGCATGTCCCCAACGAGGTCGGGGTACAAAGAATTGGGTCTCAAGCTTGTTTCTCTTGAGGACAAAATCTCTCACACGCCCAAGTGACCTATCATGGCAGGAGAAAATAAGTACGATAGGAAAAGAGATCCCTTCAAAATGTTGCTCGAGGAAGCCCTCATGCAACAAAGGAACGAGATGATGGATAGTTTTGCGCAAATCCTTCGACGACTACCAACAAGCGACACATCTTCCTCAAATGGAGGCACCACCCCTTTCAAGGTACAAATCAAATTTGATATTTCTATATTTGAAGGTTATATAGACACAGATGCAAATGGTTGATTCTGCTAGAAGGGCATTTCTTTGTACATAACTTCTCGAATAGAGAAAATATTACTTTTGCGCTCCTCAAAGTCGCTCCCCATGTCAAATATTAGTGGGAAACTCTTTATGAGTATAAGGAAACATAGGAACCCTCATTATTTACAGTTGCGTTCACCTGGGAGTCCTTCAGGGATGCTATTAAGGAACAATACTACCCTATTGGAAGTTATGACAACCTGTATACAAAATGGACCACACCGCGGCAAGAAAGAGACCAAAGAGTGCCCGAGTTCACAAATATCTTTCGTACCTTGTGCACCAAGCTGTGTATCAAATATTCTGAGTGACATATGGTGCTCAAGTATCACGACGGTCTGCATAGATACATCCAGGCTGAAATGGATTTTCTGGAAATATCATCCTTGGGTGCGGCCTACCGATATGCCATCAAAATCAAGAAGAATCTCAAACAAAAGAAGTGGCAATTTGGTCCTGGGAACCCCTCACAGTAAAAGATAGGAAAGGGAAACCTCAACCTGTAGAACAAAGGACAGAGAAAAGACAGACTGCCTCAGTACAACCAGTCTAGGCCGCAACCAAAGAAAGACACTAGAAAGAAAAAGAAAGATACTGGGAAGTGGTGCGCATTCCCTAAGAGCCCCCGACATAACAATGTTGATTTCCTCTCAAAGAAGTCACTGGTGGCTGAGGTGAAATCCTCTGAATCAGATGCGGGTTCTGACTCTGAGTCAGAACCAAAAAGGGGGAGATGAATCATTGATGAAGAACCCAGTGCTGCCATTGCTACCACCAAGCTCCATCCCGATGAACCGGACGAGCTAGAGGAAGGAGAATGGATTTTTCATTCACAGATGTGGGTGAAGGGTACCCTATTGCACTTCATCGTTGATAGCGGTAGCCAGAAGAACCTCATCTTAGTAGAGGTTTTCAAGCAACTCACCCCGCCGACAACGCCTCACCTGCATCCCTAAACCATTGGATGGCTCCGCCAAGGAAGTGACATTCATGTCAGCCAACAATGTCACCTTTCATACGACATTAAGCTCTTCAAAGAAGAGGTATTGTGTGATCTTTCCCCTCTCAAAGTTTTTAATTTCTTTTTGGCCAACCATATTTATGGGAACACCATGTTGTATATGAGTTTAGGCCTCATAGTGTTATTATTACTTTGAACAATAAATTGTACAGGATACCAGAGGTAGTCCCACCTAGTGCATTTTCCTTGATCTCTGCCAAGCAATGCAGGAAGGTCATCTCTCATACGGGGAAGTTTGTCTTCTTCATGATTCACTCTCAGAATGAGCGAAAGATCACAACCACATCCAGGGTCTCCGCGACTGACCTCTCCACACAGCAGAAGCAAGTGGATAAGGTCATGGAATCATACTCGGATATCTTCTCCTCACCTACTGAGGTACATCTACAGTGTCAGGTCAAGCACCCCATCAATCTGACCCCCGATGCACCGTTTCCCAATGGGCCAGTCTATCGCCGCTCTCTGTTATAGAATGAGGAGATCAAGAGGCAAATCCAAGAACTGATCCACAAGAGGCACCTCCATCCCATCTCATCACCTTGCATGAGCCCAATCATGCTGGTACAAAAGAAATATGGAACCTAGCGACTCTGCATTATTTACCGAGCTCTAAATAAAATCAAAGTCAGAAGATGATACCCGATTCCGCAAATTGATGACCTCCTTGATCAAATCACAGGGGACAAATACTTCAGTAAGATTGATCTGAAGTTTTCCTACCACCAGGTCCCGATAAAATAAACAGATGTATGGAAGACCACCTTCAATTCAAAGGAAGGTATTTTCAAATGGTTGGTCATGCCCTTTGGCTTGACAAATGTTCCAACCACTTTCATGAGGATGATGAAAAATATCCTGCGATCATTCACAAATACTTTTGTAGTGGTGTATCTAGATGGAATTCTCATTTACAACAAGACTTGGGCAGAACACTTGCAGCATATTCAATAGGGTCTGCACGCCCTGCGACAACACAAGATATATGCCAACTTGGAAAAATGCTCCTTCGGTATGGACATGGTCCATTACTCGGGCTACATCATTGATCAACATGGTGTACATGTGGATCCAGCCAAGATCCAAGTCATCCATGACTGGCCAAGCCCAACCACACTCACTAAGCTTTGAAGCTTCTTGGGCCTTGCCAATTTCTACTGTAGATGCGTGTTGGGATTCTCCCATATTGCATGGCCCCTCAACCAAGTAACCAAGGGTGGTGGTAAGGAAAATTTTGTGTGGGGTCGGTCCCAAAAACAAGTGTTCGATGATTTGAAGTAGCACTTGTGCTCATCCTAGTACTTTCACTACCTGACCTGCAGTATCCCTTTAAGATCGAGACATATGCTTTAGACTATGTTGTGGTCACTGCTCTCACTCAACACGGCCACCCTGTGGCCTATCATAGTGAGACACTATCAAATGTTGTCCATAAGTACCCTACTTACCAAAAATAAATGTACTCCATTATGCAAGCTTGTCGCCAATGGAGTCATTAAATTATTGGGAAGGAGACAATCATCCACATTGATCATAATCCACTGCAGTTCATGCATACACAAGGAAAATTGTAGAATGACCGCCATCAGAAGTGGTCTACATACTTGCAACAATTCCACCTCAACATCAAGTATAAAACAAGAAGCACCAGCTACGTCATTGATTGCCTCAACAGACTGCCAATTGCAACACTCACCACAGTGTTGGACTCTTGTGGCCATGAGACCTTTGGATGGACCCAACTCTATGAAACAGACCTAGACTTCGCTACCACCTACCAAATGTTCGGTGCAAACGCAATTGTCACTGATTTCCATATTCATGATGAGTTGTTGTGTTGTCTGGACCATATCTATGTTCCATCAAGCGAGCAAGCGAAGATGTTTTGGAAATCCCACTACAATCAGGTGGCATGACACTTTGGTGTTGAAAATATAGTGGCAATGACGGAGAAACATTTCTATTGGCCGAAATTTCGACAGGAGGTCAACAAGTATATTAGGTCCTACACTGCCTATGCTATTGCCAAACCGACCACTAAGAAACATGGCCTGTACACTCCTCTGCCTACTCTTGACAGGCGATGGGAATCCATCTCCATGGACTACATGTCGATCCTCCGATCCACCAAGCGGGGAAATGACTATGTCTTTTTGGTTGTTGATCACTTTTCTAAGATGAAGATTCTGGCCACCTACAAGAAAAGAATCACAACAGAGGCCACTACCAAAATCTTCTTTGAATGAGTCTGGATACATTTTGGAATCCCACAAACCATTGTCTCACTACTATAATGGACAAAATTTCCAACGCCCTATTGCCATACCCCGACGTTTGACGTTGCTCAACCTCCTCTTATGAGGGCTCAAAAGGCATCGAAAAATCTCCCATGGTTTTTCCGACGTTGGATTATCGTCGGTATTCTGACTCCCCTAACGTTTGACGACCGATGGCCTTTAAAAATTTAATTTCAAAGGACAACCAGAAAACTACCGACGACATCCGTCGATCTACTGACGAATATTTTGACGCTATCCCACCGACGCGACCGAAGAGCGTGCTGTAGTTCTGACGCTTTGCTGGGAGCGTTTCCCGTGGGGGCCCAAAGGGCTCATAGTGATAGTAGTGGAGGTCATTCAATGTAAGGTGGACTAGGTCCACTATATTATTAAATAAAGCCTACTATGGTAGTTAGATATAATAAATGGGTAGTTAGATATAATAAAAGTAAGAGGACTTCCTAGAAGGTTCTACTTCTAGAAGATTCCTCCTCTAGAATGTTCTTAAGTGATGGTAGCACCATATAAAGGGGTAAAAACTATGTAATGGGACATGAATAGAAATATTGTATCTGGAGCGGTATCTCAATAGGAGGATACCCACTCGAAGAGGCAAGTGAACATGAGAGGATCCCTTCCATAATAGGATCAATTATATGGTGTTGCCCTACCTCAAGGGTTTTGATATAGTAAAGTGGTGGTTTTCTATATGGTTTCATATATCTTGTGTGGTGATTGTATTCAGATACATTTGGATCTATTTTGATATTTTTTATTCATTTATTTGGTACTTAACAAGTGGTATCAGAGCACTTTCCTTGGCAGACATTGTGGGCAAATATTTTTATTTTTGTAGAATATTTTTTTCGGAGAAAACAAAAAGATGGCCGCGACATTCCAGTAATTTTCGGTATATTTCTGTGAAAAATTTGTAGAAATGGGTTGTATATATGAGTTCCTCTTAGAAAAACACCCAATTTGAAAAAACAAATCGTCTGAAACGGACTTCGGGAAGTCAAGATATTGAAGTTTTAAAATCTGCAAAATTTCAAGGTTTTTTCCACGGACAACGATGTATTTATTTATTTTAATTTCTGTAGCCGATGGAGACCAAATTTGCCCAAACAAATTACATATCTGTGTTCCTCTCACAATTTCACCCAATTTCAAAAAACAATCAGCCGAAACGGAGTCCGAGAAGTGAAGTTATGAGCATTTTAAATTCAATAGTTTTTCAGGGTTTTTCCGGAAAAAAAACTACGATTTTATGTCATAACTTATTGTTCTATTTTTTGGGTTTTTTCATGACAGTTGTGGGAATGAAGAGTTCAAAGGGTGTTCATATAATAGTTCATAGGGTGATCATATGGTTATTTCCTCTCAAACCCTCAAATTTGTTTTACAAATTACTGAAGCATTCAAATCTCAATTGTATGACACATTGGATGGCCTCACAAACGACCTCAATGATAGTTTTCATAGTATTCAAGATTCATTGTATAACATGCAGGAGAAATTTCTTATGGAGGACATTAGGGATACACATAATCAAGAAATATATGCTTGGTATGATTTGGAGGCTGATTGTGATGATTGGTATATGGATAGTTGTCATTTCTGGGATGACAACTCCTTTCATATTTTATTTGATGACTCTAATCCTTCTTCTGTAGAGAGCATCAATGTGACAAATCAAGAGCCAATTATTATTACCAGTGTCCATCTTGCATATTATACAGTGGTATTATTCCTTCTGGATTCTGCTATGACCCTTTTTCACTATGTGGATGGATCTTCTTATTTGGATCCACATGACATGTGTTAGTCTTTGGAGCATCATTTTGAGTTGGTTATTGGGTTCCAAAATTTTTCACGGGGAGTTCACATGAGCACTTGGACATGGGACCCTGGATTACAATGGTGGTTGGACTACTTCAACATGGTGGCTTTCATTTCTACATGGGACCTTGGTTCTCCAATCTTCTTCAACATTATGGTCCACAATTATCCATGGGACCCTGGTATATGGTTGTACATCAAGCGTTGAGGACAACGCTTTCATAAGGGGGATGAAATGTAAGATAGCTAGAGAGGTAGTGGAGGGGCCCAGAGGGCCTATAGTGATAATAGTGGAGGTCATTCAATGTAAGGTGGACTAGGTCCACTATATTATTAAATAAGACCCACTATGGTAGTTAGATATAATAAATGTAAGATGACTTCTTAGAAGGTTCTACTTCTATAAGATTCCTCCTCTATAATGTTCTTAGGTGATGACAACACTATATAAAGAGGTTCAAGAAATGTAATGAGACATGAAGAGAAATATTGTATTTGGAGTGGTATATAAATAGGAGGATTCCCCCTTAAAGAGGTAAGTGAACAGGAGAGGATCCCTTCCATAATAAGATCCATTGTATGGTGTTGCTCTACCTCAAGGGTTTTGATATAGTAAAGTGGTGGTTTTCTATATGGTTTCATATATCTTGTGTGGTGATTGCATTAAAATACATTTGGATCTATTGTGATATTTTGTATTCAGTTCATTGGTACTTAGCAAGTGGTATCAGAGCACTTTCCTTGGCAGACATTATGGATAAATATTTTTTGTTTTTGCAATTTTTTTTTTCGGAGAAAAAAAAAAGAGGGCCACAACATTCCAGGAATTTTCAGTATATTTTTGTGCAAATTTTTCAAAAATAGGTTGTATATCTAATTTCCTCTCATAAAAATAGCCAAGTTGAAAAACAAATCGTCTGAAACGAAGTCCGGGAAGTCAAGATATTGAAGTTTTAAAATTTGCAATTTTCAGAGTTTTTTCCACGGAGGGCGACACGGTTTTTTTATTTATTTTTGTAGAAGTTGGAGGCCAAATTTTCTCAAAAAATATACAGATCTGATTTCTTCTCACAATTTCACCCAATTTCAAAAAACAAATCAGTTGAAACGGAGTTCGATAAGTGAAGTTATGAGCATTTTAAATTCAACAGTTTTTCAGGGTTTTTTTTTTTTTTTCCCCGGAAAAAACCGTGATTTTCTGTCATAACTTATTGTTCTATTTTTTGGGTTTTTTCATGATGGCTGTGGGAATGAAGATTTCATAGGTTGATCATATGGATATTTCCTCTCAAACCCTCAAATAAATTCTACAAATTACTGAAGCATTCAAATCTCAATTTTATGACACATTGGATGGCCTCACAAACGACCTCTGATATTTTTCGTAGTATTCGAGATTCATTGGATAACATGCAAGAAATATTTATTATGGAGGACATCAAGGATGAATATAATCAAGATGAAATACATGTTTGATATGATTTGGAGGATGATTGTGATGATTGGTATATGGATAGTTGTCATTTCTGGAATGACAACCAATTTCATATTTTATTTGATGACTCTAATTCTCCTTCTGTAGAGAGCATCAATGTGAAAAATTGAGAGCCAATTATTATTACCAGTGTCCATCATTCATATTATACAGTGGTATTATTCCTTCTAGATTCTTCTATGACCCTTTTCCACTATGTGGATGAATCTTCTTATTTGGATCCACATGACAGGTGTCAGTCTTTGGAGCATCATTTTGAGTTGGTTATGGGTTTCCAAAATTTTCCACGGGGAGTTCACATGAGCACTTGGACATGAGACCCATGCTTACAATGGTGGTTGGACTACTTCAACACGGTGGCTTTCCTTTCTACATGGGACCTTGGTTCTCCAGACTTCTTCAACATTATGGTCCACAATTATCCATGAGACCTTGGTATATGGTTGTACATCAAGCGTTGAGGACAACGCTTTCATAAGGGGGATGGAATGTAAGGTAGCTAGAGAGGTAGTGGGGGGGGCCAGAGGGCCCATAGTGATAATAGTGGAGGTCATTCAATGTAAGATGGACTAGGTCCACTATATTATTAAATAAGGCTAACTATGGTAGTTAGATATAATAAATGTAAGATGACTTTTTAGAAGGTTCTACTTCTAGAATATTTCTCCTCTATAATGTTCTTAGGTGATGGTAGCACTATATAAAGGGGTTCAAGCAATGTAATCAGACATGAAGAGAAATATTGTATTTGAAGCGGTAGCTCAATAGGAGGATGCCCCCTCGAAGAGGCAAGTGAACAGGAGAGGATATCTTCCATAATATGATCCATTGTATGGTGTTACCCTACCTCAAGGGTTTTGATATAGAAAAGTGGTGGTTTTGTATATGGTTTCATATATCTTATGTTGTGATTGTATTCAGATACATTTGGATCTATTGTGATATTTTGTATTCAGTTCTTTGGTACTTAACAAAAACTATTGTAGAAAACATCTTAAGGTCCTTACCTATGAGGTATGATGCTAAGATTTACACAATTGAAGATAGACCAGAACTTGACAAACTCATAGTAGATGAGCTCCATGGAATTCTTACAGCATATGAGATGAGGACAGGGAAGGAAAAACCATTAAAAGAAGAAACAAACTTTAAGGCATCTAAAACAAAGAAGAAGCATAAGAAAAAGACCAATGAAGAGTTATCAGATATATATGATGAAGAAGTTGCCAACTTCATGAAGAAACTCAAGAGAGGGACTGGGAAATACAAAGGAAAAATCTCTCTAATATGTTTCAACTGTGGAAAAATTGGACACTTTGTGAATAAATGTCCCTATCCTAAGAAAGAGGAAAGTGATGATGAAAGAACTTTCAAATATCAGAAGAAGAGAAAAACCAAAGATAAAAGGATGTTCTACAACAAGAAGAAAAGTTTCTTTACCCAAGAAGACAGTAGCTCATCTGAAGAAAGTGAAGAAGAGGAGATAGAGCTTATATTTATGGAAATGAAAACTCAAGATGATAATCATTCGAAGTATGAAGAAGAAGTGAACCTTGAGGAATAATTTATCCATGCAATTGGATAACTAAGAAAATCTAAAAAACAAAACAAGTTACTAAGGGAACAACTTATAGAGTTTGAAGAAACTATAAAATCAAGAGAAAAATAGGTTTCCTAAATAATTAGTGACTCAGAACAATTGATTATTGAGTTAAATACACAAATCCAAGAAACCAAAATAAAATAATAAATATTGAATAAAGAACTCAATGGAAAACAACAAACATATAAGATATTAGAGGATGAAATAATTCAACTAAAAGGGAAACTAGAAAAATGAAACATTTATTCTAAGTTTGAAAACAACTCAAAAATACCGAACAACATTATTAGTAGTCAGAGATCATCAAATGATAAGACAAGAGTGGGATATGATCCCTATACAGAACAAAAGAATGACAAAGAACCAATCAACTATGCAAATTCTCTTAAAAAATTCATAAGAAGAGAAGAAAATGAGACAAGGATAATACCATTGAAAATTGTCCCAAATAAACATAAATATGCACTCCCTACTAAAGAAAAATATGACAAGAAGAATATAATCATCATAAGGAATCCCTCTAACAAAAATCAATATATATGCTAAGAATGAAGATATGAAAATAATAAGAATAATGCAAAAAAAAAGCAATAAGAATAGTGTAGAAAATATATCTTTAAACATCTTCTTCCTGCAATAATTTTGGACATAAAGAAATACATTGTAAAGATTATAGAAAATACAATCCAATAAATGTTTAAAGATATAAAAATAATAAGAATAATCCAGAAAAAAGAAATTATAACTCCTTTTCTCCCTTACAAGACTACAATGTTGAATGTTACAAATACAACAACTATGGTCATGAAGCTAGTGAATGTAGATTGTCAAAGTATGACAAAAATATAAATATTCCCAACAATAAAAAGGTATGGAAGAAAAAACAAATAACGAAAACATAGTGTAAAGTTGCCCTATATGCGAAAAACCAAGGATGTCAGTGGTATATAGACATTGGATGTTCTAAGCACATGACTGGGGATCAAATAAAATTTCTAAAGTTAAAGAAGAAAGAAAAAGGAAAGGTCAACTTTGGAGACAATGTGTCAGCCAAGATGTTGGGAAAAGGCATTGTTATCCTAGGGAATAACAAGACCAAAGCATAAAATGTACTTCTAGTAGAAAATATCAAGCCTAATCTCCTAAGTGTAAGTTAGACATGTGATCAGGGTCACATACTTACCTTTGATTCTCAGAAATGTGAGATCAGAAGAAAATATACAGGAAAGATAGTAGCATTTGCACCAAGAACATCTAGCAATGTGTACATCCTTGATATGGACAAAGAAGAAAAATGTTGTTTAAGTCAAGAAGATGAAATCTGGCTATGGCATAGAAGGTTGGGAAATTTAAGCTTTGACAACTTAATCAAAGCCAATAAGAAGGAGACAGTAAGGGATCCGTCAAAAGTTATTAAGCCTTCAGACTCTATTTGTAAACATTGTCATATAGGGAAGCAAACAAGAGCTAGTTTCAAAACAAAAGAGCATTCAACAAAAAAACCATTGGAACTTATTCACATAGATATATGTGAACCTACCAGAACTAAAATTATTTATTGAGAACATTATTTTATGTTGATCATTGATTATTACACAAGAATGACCTCGGTACACTTTCTAAAAGAAAAAACAGAAGCCTTTGATAAGTTTAAAACATACAAAGTCCTTGTAGAGAATGAAACAAACCTCAAAATTAAATGCCTGAGATAAGACAATGGAGGAGAATTCACCTCTAAAGAGTTCATTAAATTTTGTGAAAATCATGGTATCAAAAGATACTTTTCAGCTCCCAGGACCCCTCAACAGAATGGAGTGGTGGATGTTCGACAACACAGGTATTCCAACAGAGGACGAACACCTTCAGTAACCACTCACATAACCAGATCAAAGATCAACACACCGATGTTTTCACGTGGTAAAACCCCTACGGGGAAACATCCACGGCCCCAGCCAACGCG
>ML777520.1:514593-550061 GCA_009831015.1 Picea engelmannii
TGTCGGGAACATATCGTGACCGTCGGATTTCCTAACTACAAATGCATACTAATGCATACTAAAGAAACACACTTTTACCTAACGACATATTAGACCAAGTAGATCTTAACTAACTCCTAAGTGTCTAAATATCCTAACAGTGGAAAGGAAAAACAGAACAGTCCAAGAAATTACAAGAACCATGTTAAATGAAACTAGACATCCAGACAAATTTTGGAGAGATGAAATCTACACAACAATCCACATACTTAATCGAGCTCAATTGAAACCAAACCATGACAAAACTCCTTATGAGCTATGGTTTGGCAGGCCAACATCTGTAAAACACTTTAGAATTTTTGGAAGTAAATGTTACATTAAGAATGATGAAGATAATTTAGGAAAGTTTGATCCAAGATATGATGAAGGCATATTTTTATGTTATTCACCTAATAAGAAAACATGCAAATGTCAAGATAGATGATCTAAAGCTAAAGAAGACCATATCCCAAGACATATAAAAAATTGATAAAGAATCTTAGCAAGAAGATGATGATAAAGAATCTCAGCAAGAAGATGATGATAAAGCAACAAAAGAAAATGAACCCTATACTGATGAAGAAGACAATGCAAAAACACCATTGCCAAAAGCTCCAACGAAAAGAGTTCAAAAGAACCATCCTAAGAGTCAGATCATTGGAGACAAAAATGCAGGAGTGGAAACAAGAAGGAAACTCACATTTGACTCAAAACATGCAATGTTGTCTATGATAGAACCTAAATTATTTAAAGAATCTAGAAAAATTAAACACTGGACAAAGGAAATGAATGAAGAACTTGACCAAATAGAGAGGATCCGGACTTGGGAATTAGTTCCAATACCTAAGGACAAGAATGTGGTAAGAACTAAGTGGATCTTCAAGAACAAACTAAATGAAAAAGGGGATATTATCAATAACAAATCCATATTAGTTTTCAAAGGGTATGCTCAAGTATAAGGTATTGATTTTGAAGAGACTTTTGCTTCAGTAGCAAGACTAGAAGTCATCAGAATGTTCCTAACATTTGCATGCTTTAGAATTTTCAAGATTTATCAGATGGATGTCAAGTCAAAATTTCTGAATGGAACTCTAGAAGAAGAAGTCTATGTTGAACAACCATAAAGATTCATGCTAAAAAAAAATCAAGACTATGTGTGCAAGATAAAGAAAGCTTTGTATGGTCTTAAGAAATCCCCATGAGTATGGCTATCAAGGCTAGATCAATACCTACAAAAACAATGATATAAGAGAGGGACTACTGACAACAACTTATATATCAAAATTGAAGATCAAAATATGATTGTTGTGGTAGTATATGTCAATGATATCATATTTGGGAGCAATCTTACTATAATGAGTAGAAAAATTGAAACTGAAATGAAAGAAGAGTTTGAAATGTCTATGCTGGGAGAACTGTCTTTCTTCTTAGGTTTACAAGTCACTCAATCAAAAAAAGGAATATTTATTTCCCAAACCAAATATATCAAGGAAATGTTGAAGAAATTCCAAATGGAAGATAATAAACATGTAAGTACTCCCATGGTCACTGTATGTAAACTAAGCCTAGATGATGACTCACCAAAATTATATCAAACTATGTATAGATAAATGATAGAATGTTTTCTCTATTCAACAACAACTAGACCTGACATCATGCATGTTGTAGGACTAGTGGGTAGATTTCAATCTGCACATAGGGAAACTCATCTAAAAGCAGTAAAAATAATATTCAGATATCTTAAAGAAACCTTAGAATTTGGATTATGGTATCCAAAAGATAAAAACATTATATTAAATTCATACACTGATGCAAATTGGGATGGTAGTATAGATGACAGGAAAAGCACCAGTGGAGGAGCATTTTTTCTAGGAAATTGTCTGGTAGCATGGTTGAGTAAGAAACAAACATCCACATCACTATCCACAAAAGAGGAAGTGTTGGTCCTAAAGTCTGCACCTGACCGCTAAAGGGCAGAGCTAGGCCACCTCAAGTTATGAATAGTTTATTTATTTATTTATGGGGCAGTTAGAGGGTTGGTTTACCAAGACATGAGCATGGTTGGGTTGGCCAAATGACATGGACGAGGGTCCTCCTTGGCTGGTGGCACACTAAGGATAGAAAAGTGAGACAGTAAAGGTAAGAAACAAAGGAAAACACCAAACCATTCAATGAACAATCTGCTGCTAGAAGTTTAAGTCTTATAATATCATTTAAAGGAATTAAACATGTACCAAAAACACAGTTATTCCCACAGGTTGCAATAAAAACCAATATTCATCAAAGAATAGTTGTTCTCAGAGGTTTCTTATTAATAAAGATAGGTTATACAACAACTGAAGGAAATGAAATGTACTTTGCACAAATCAAAATTGTATTCAAGATAAGAGAAACACATACGAAATTGCAAAAACACACTGTCATCAATAATATATTCACCAGGTAGAGAGATTTAATCCATGCACATAATAGGTCCAAAAAATTGTTGTATTGATCTTTTTCTCCCAAAAACTGAACCCTTCTAACATATAAAGAATGCCTATTTATCACATATGTGGAGGCCCTCGACTAGTGTGGAACTGAGGTTTCACTCTACACATCAGATGTAAAACAACTTATTAACTTAACTAAAACACACTGCTGGATTATGTTAATGAATACTCCAAACTTGACTTAACAAAAAAGAGTGGTTCTTATCACACAAAAAAGACCACTTATTATGCTTGAAACTAAAAGACTTTTGCAATTGAACAATTAAAAACTGCTACTAGCACCGAATCTAGAATGATGTGCATGCTAGAGTGAACCGAGATTTGATAGAAGATGGATAGGAGTGACAAAACTAAGTTCTGTATCGATCACTGGAATGCATGCATGCTATTTGAGGCCACTGGAGATAACTAAATATGTTGGCAGTGTTTTTCCCCTACTTATCCCTTGGAGGAAAGAAGCAAGTCATCTAGCATTTTCCGAAGTCTCTGATATTCTTTCTCCAGTCTAGATGTGTAGTTTCCCCAATTCTGGTTTGGCGCCCCTTTTTAAACATTTCAAAATGTGCAATAAATGTGGGTGAGCCACTTCATAAATATGACATTCGTGGGCTTTGGAGAGATAAGTATACATATCCTTTGGAGGATAGAGCCCCCGAAGTTGTTAACCAACATTTATCACTAATTAACCCGAGATTACTTTAAACTTCATCATTTAAGGACTTCGAGACTCCGACTCTTGGGGGTTCAGGAGCTTCTGAATGTTTTGCTTGGAAATATCTCAGAGGATGATCTCTTGAATATGACGTGGCAACCTGATATTACAAACAATGACTTCAGGGCTACAGTACTTCGGGGCTCCGACACTTCGAGATTTTGCATTTTCTTTGGATAAAAATATCTCATAGGGGTAATCCCCCGGACTTGACGTGTCCACATGGAGTCACTGTTATTGACTTGTTCACATGAAATAGATTGGCACATGTCACCCATAAATGGACAGATGTTGTAACCCAAAGGGCCTGGAATGAGTGCCACGTGTCATGACAGAAGGGTGCCATTTGTCAGCACCGATAAGTGTTACATGTGTCCAACCCTTTGAGGTTCGAGGGCTCTTGAATGTTGTGCACACATATCTCTTGGAGGCTCGGACTCACGAAGTGACGTGATGTTGTTTCAGCACGTAATTGTTCGGAAGATTCAAAACTTCGGGGCTCCGACACTTCAGCGTTACGGTGGTGTAAGCTTGTTCACAGTTGGAAACCTTCTGGATGGCTGCTCTACCGGACCTGACGTGGAAGTTCAGGGCTCCGACGCTTTGAGGCTCAAAATACTTAGGCAAAGATGAGCTCGGACGCCCAAACACCAAAGTCGCAGAGTGAAGTTTATATGTTCACCAGTAAAACCCCGCACTATTCTGGACCCCCGAATGGATGAGAGTCGTTGATCTGATCAGTATGTTGTATCTTTACCGTTGAAAATTTACCCTATCTCTTTTCACAATCCAGGCCTGAAAATGACTGCTCTGAATTGTTTTGTTTTGTTCATGGGTGTTCCCTATGCATACAAAAGGGATTAGTCGACCTATTGTGATCTTAATCAATGGAAAGCATGATAACACGTATTCTGAACCAAATCATGACATGTAATTATCCTTCAAGAAAAACATAAACAAAATGTGCAAAGACTCAATCAATAAAGAAAATGATAGAAACCAAGTCATTTAGAGAGGGAAATTAACTCAACCAACCAGAAGGGGAATGATTTTCAAGAAGGTATAGGGAAAATGAGGCAGGAGGGGCAGGGATGAAGAATTAGGTCTCAATATTATCTCCAACTGGGGATAACACTTCCCTGTGAGGTGCTAAGAACAATAGATCAGGTTCCTTACCTTTGAGAACCTCACTCCCATTGGATGTAACTTACCCATGTTTCTGTCTATCGGGCATGTATATATTTGAATCCACACTATAACTGTACCCCAGTGCCTTGAATGCTTCTCTGATCCGTACCATATTCTTCAAACCCCCTGGTCTGATGGAACCAAGTGAGTCTCTCATTAGTGCAAGCACGGTCCTCATGACTTTCCTTTGATGATTTGAATTGTCGTCAAGATTTGTTTTCATGTGAAGCTCTCGAGTGGAACCCTATATGTGATATTAGCACATGACTGCAAAAGTTGTCAAGGGTGGGTTGGATCCACACCGCTCCTAATTCCACAATCAACCACCAATTGCCACTTACCTCTCAAGGTATACCATGGTTTCAATTATGGGACCGTTATAGGATATTAACATTCGAGCACTTTCTGTTTCTGGAATGAAGTGTGGTCGTCAATCAGTTTTGTTGTCATGATATGGGTGGACCCTACTACTTTAGCGCCCCTACTAAAGTTTTATCTGTATTCCAACTTTAACATTCTTCTAGCCATATTTAGATATGGTGCCAATTTCTCCTTCTTCGAAAATAAGATCAAACCAACAACACTAACACCCTAGTTCCTTTGTTGGATATGGAATCTTTATTCACACACAAACTAACTAAAAATGAAATGCTTGAATGACGAGCTTATTCAAATGAAAACGAAAAAGGAAATCAACTATGGTACAAGAGGGACCTTCCCTCGGAATTTTAAGTGAAATAGTGTTTCAGGAAGTGCCCATTTATTGGGCCTCCGAAAATTTCAGTATCATCCAGATTGTGTAATACAAATGTGTTATTTTCTAGAACCTCAACCATCGTAAAAGGACCAAACTAAAGGTTATCGAACTTACCATACTTGGACGTTTCTTCCCTTCTGGCATCCGACCTCAGGACCAAGTTGCCTTCTTGAAATATCTCCTTCTTGGTTTTCTTGTCAAAATCTAATTTGATATTGCTATGGTATGCCTCATTTATCTGACTCAGTCCTTCTCTCTTATGTTGAACCTCTGTAATCTGAAATATTATTCTCTAGATGTCATTTGGCTCCTCCATTTCTTCTTGTAGGAATTTCAGAACTAGTAGACCAAGCTGAGTAGGGAAGACAACATCTATCCCATAGACTGGCTGAAATGGTGAGGTTCCCAAGGATCTTTTGGTGTTGATCCTACTAGCCCACAAGCCATACTTAAGTTTAGAGTCCCAGGATTTCTTGTTTTCAGTCAACAATTTCTTGATGATCCTAATTACAGTCTTGTTTGATGACTCGACCAACCCATTCCCATGAGGATAATAGGGCATGGAATGTGCCAAGGAGATGTTATGGTTGCCACATAAATTGATCATGGATTTGGACTTGAATGCTTGGGAATTTTCTGTTATAATCTTTCCAGGGTAGCCAAATCTCACAAAGATATTTGTTTCCAAAAAGTTCATAATCACCTTGTCAGTAGCATTCCTTATGGGCACAATTTCGGTCCATTTGGTAAAGTATTCAGTGGCAGTGAGGATCCACTTCTGCTTCCCACTGGAGGGTGGATTTATATCACCTATGAAATCTAATCCCCATTGTTGAAAGGGGCCATTGGCAGTGATAGGTTTCAAGGGCATTGAGAAAAGTTTCTACTTTCCTGCAAACTTTTGACATTCATTGCATTCCCTTGTTGTGGTGAATACATCTGAGAAAAGGGTGGGCCATTAGTACCCTGCCCTTAGGATCTTGAGGGATGTAGCTTTCCAATGCTGGTGTCCTCCAAAAACTCCCATGTGCATATCTATTATGACTTGTTTAGATTCATTTTCATCAAGACACTTTAATAGGATGCAAGAAAGATCCCTCCAATACAGGGTCTGATTTAAAATGTAGAATTTTATGGCTTTTAATTTGAGAGACCCGACCCTCATCTTTTTCAAATTTGGTGGGTAGTCTAGATGCTACAGAAAGTAAATAACATCTCTGTACCAAGGTGAATAAGAGTATTTTTCAAATACCCACATTCTTCCTTGTCCAAATTGTGTCATGGGTGCATTAGATTGGGTGAAGGTCTGATGCAATTCCAACACCTTACAATTTGATTCTGATAATAACTTAGCAAGTCCCTATCCCTTGATCAACTTGGTGGGATTTATGTGCATGTCATACTCCAACAATTTGACAATCCATTACCCTCTATTCCCTTCACTGTCTGGCTGGACCATAATCTCTTTGACACTGCTTCTAAGAACATAGGTTGTTATGCTAGACTGTAACACATACACCCTGAAGGTTTTAAACAATTTGACCAACACATAGGCCTTCTTTTCTAATATTTCATACTCCATATCAACATCTCAGAGGGATTTTCTAAAAATGGCTATGGGATTTTCATGCCCTTCTTCATTCGGTTGCAGTATCACAACAAAAATGGTTTCCTCGAAAGTGAAAGAGAAGATAAATAATTCTTTGGCATAGTCAGGGCTGACCAATACATGGGCTTCAACCAAAGATTGTTTGATCCTTTGAAATGTTGATTTTTCCTCCTAGGACCACTTGATAACAACATATTTCTTCAACATGTTGGTGACAGGCCTTATGATTTCAACAAAGTTGGGCACAAAGTGCCTTAAAAAAATTATTCTGCCTATAAAAGAATGAATAGACTTCTTGTTTCTGGGGATTGTGATTTCCTGAATGACCTCCACTCTCTATTTTTATACCTCCTTCTGATATGATGTGGCCTAGGAGCGTACCCTCTGGCATAACAAAGTGGGACTTCCTGGGATTCAAAGAGATCCCATACCTTCTACATTTTCGAAAAATCTGCTTAAGGTGTTGTAAATGTTGATCATCTCATTTGGAGAAAATGGTGATGTTATCCAAATATATAACCATAAATTTTTATTTCCCCCCCATGAAGGCTACATCCATATCCCTCTGAAAGGTTTCCCTTGCGTTCATTATACCAAAGGGAATTTTTTCATACATGAATGTTCCCCGCAGAGTGGTGAATGTTGTCTTTTCTTTGTCTTATTCACTCACTACTATCTAGTTATAACTAGAGTATCCATCCAACACATAAATCATGTGAGCACCTACTACCCTTTGCAGGATATGTTCCATCTTGAGAAGGGGGTAGTCGTCCTTTAGAGAACACTTGTTGAGATTTCAAAAATCAACACACAAGTGTATTTCCCCACTCTTTTTCCTCACAGGCACCAAGTTGGCCACCTAGTCTGAGTACCTCAAGGGCACAATAATTATGGCATCAAGCATTTGTTTCATCTCTTTTTCAATTATGCACATCAACATGGGATTAAATTTCTTGATATTCTGTCTGAATGGCTTAGAACCGACCTTTAGAGGGATCTTGTGTTGGATGATGTCAATGTTAAATTTCTTTAAATCCTCACATGAGCATGCAAAAATATCAGCGAAATTTTTTATGAGGTTGAAATACCTGTATTTTTGTTTTGGAGGTAGTGCCTTGAACAATTTTACTATTTTGGGGTGTTCAACAGTCCCAATGTTGCAGTCCATCACTTCCTCTTCTTGATTTTTTATGGCAGCTCCTATTGAGACATCATGACTGTCAAGTCCAGTGGCACTAGACCCCTAGGGATGTGGTTCATTTTAAGTTCCACAATGTTGTGGCCAACTACTTTGTTCATCAAATGAGATGTTTGTTGATTCTTTGATTCATTATCTTTGCCTTCTTGATCTATTGAGATGATGGATAATTATTTTATGCTCTACAGAAATATCTGTAGCTCCAAGTCATCATTGAAGACCTGCTAGTGATTTATGTTGTCTGGTATGGTTGTCCGATGTATTAATTCCACCTAATACTTGATATTCGGGCCAATGGGAAGTTTGAAGATACTAGCAATGAAGGCAAAATAATCTTCCTTCTGATTTTCCTCTCTAGGATTGAAGGAGATATTAAATGCCAGAAATAAGTTTTCAACCAGGTCCCACACCCAGTTCGTGTATTTTCTAAGCCTCTGTTGCTTAGCTTGATAGATTTTCTTAACTTGATTGATGATTAATTCATAATCACCAAAGACTGCCAAAATTTCAATGGCCATGTCTTTAGCAACCCTCAATCCGAGTATTAGAGCTTCATACTCGGCTATATTGTTAGTAGTCTCAAATTCCAACTTATAAGAGGGCATTATAACCTCCTGTGCAGGGGAGATGAGGACTATACCAACCCTAGAACCTTCTTTTTATGAAGAGCCATCGAAAAACATCTACCACACTTTGTTCTGTTGATCTGTCAAAGGATGAATCTTGCATTTGGTGACTGTAATTCCTAGTTCATCACCATTTAGATGAAAAACAGATGAGTCGATGTTTTCCTCAACAACATAAATTGGGTGATTTCTTGGATTTTGATGGTCGCTGAACATATAGGATAATCTAACCTCTCTGTATAGCCTCATGTTCTCTCCTCTGAAAATAGGGATGGTGGCATATGTGTCGTCCATTTGTAATGATCCCGCAACCTTCTTGGCCCATTACCTGGATAGAAGCATACCGAACTTGGGGGGAATGTCAGCCACAATGAATTCCATCACTACACTCTTCATGGGAAACTATGCCAAATAAACCACCAAATACTTTATTAATCCCAAACATTTGACTTTTTTGGAGTCAAAGGAGTAAAGGTCTTGATAGGGGTTGGTGATCTCCAGACCTAGTTCCTCCATAACAACTTTAGGCATGACATTGTGTGAGGCACCTGAGTCCATGAGAAAATTATGTAGGATCTTTTCATGGACATTTAGAGATATGTGGAATGGTTGAGAAGAATCATATCCATCCTCAATGTGTGGGCCCACAATAATGGTTGGGTTCTCATCCTGCAAACTAATTACATCAGAAGTTACAATAGAAATAGGTGGTTGTAGAACCTTCATAATGGATTGTTTGAAAGGCTCATTTTTCAACAATTCTAACAGAGGTACAGGTATCTGGATCTTTCTCAACTCATACTCTAGGATGAAATATTCTTGTGGCCTATCAAATTCCTTTGCTTCTAGGACAACGGGTTTAAAAGGAGGAGGTTGGTGAGATTTAGCGAATGCACCCTTGCTTGGATTTGGCTTGGGAGGAACTTTTGGTTTTTTGTTTTTCTGATCAGAGGTGGTGGATTTAGGAGCACCTATTCTACACCTCAAGTCATATTTCCTTTGGGTTTGGCCTTGAATAACTCCCTCTTCCCTTATCTCAATATCAAACTGATCTGACAATTGTGCTACCTCATAATCTTGTTGTGTTAAGTGACTGGTGTAAAAATATGTTTCATTGAAAAGTATAGCAACATCATCCACAACATCATTGTCTGCATCCATCTCCTCAATGTGATTGTTTTGGAAAAGAGGTACTACTCTTTGATCATCAAAATTCCTCCTCTCTCTATGCATTATCTGAGGGGAATCATTCGACCTTCTAAACTAGTTTGGATTTATGTTGATCTGGATTATTTTGAGAATGACATGAAGACATAAATATAACCGATATGTAACAATGAAATACACAAAAATATATAAGAGAACAAAAAAATACAGTGAAAATCAACTTCTATTATTGAATAAGATAGAAAAACATTGTAGAACACAAACTGGAAAAATGGGGTAGCTTATCTCTAAAAAGAAAGAGATGTTGGCTAAGATTCATTCACAAGAAGCTTTACATCACACTCCATTTCATGCTTAAAGGGCCTCCTTCACCTCAATTATATATGAGAGAGTGAGAGGAGAACAATTCACATGATGCATGTGGGATAAATTGGGAAAAGTTTATAAAATGCCACAGGCATGTAAAATACTAGTACTTCCCGGGCGATTACCCATCCCAGTACTACTCTAGCCCAAGCACGCTTAACTACAGAGTTGTAATTGGATATGATGCATTAACGCTATGTTGTAGGAATGTACATAAAACCATTACATGATGTATGTAATTAACAAATGAAGATGACATTACATTCCATTCCCCATCAAAAGGGTGAATGTCATGGTTTATCAAAACCATAGGCTCAAAATGGTGATTCAGTGGAAAAGGTGGATGGCCACTGAGATCCATCTGGATCATTCCTTCCCCCTAGGAAGAAATGGTCTCCATTGCATTGAGTACCCAGGGGAAAGGGAAAAGCATTTGTTGAATATGCATCTTGATGAGATGCTTTCCTTGTTGGAGAAGTTGCACTTCTTAGCTTTTTGAAGGTTGTCACAAACCTGTGGTTGGAAGGGTTGGACCTTTTTAACCAGTCTGCTACATGAGATGTTTGTGTGTAGAGGGAATCTTTTCTCTTTGTTGCAGTCTTGTCGACCTACTTCTGTTGGATAGAAGGTGCTTGGCCCAAGGTTGTAGTGGTTGCAGTATCCTTCTATTCACCTTTTGAATAGATTGTGAAGAAGCTAAATTTTGTAGCATGAGATACTACCTTGCGGCAATGTTTAGGTGGGACATTAGTTGGAACCACCTCTGGTATCCTGTAGATATGAACCCCCAAAGTAACAATGACAATATGGGCTCGAGACTCATAGATAGCATGGAACTTCCACATATATGGCTGGCCTAAGAGAACATCACAAACATACAGTGGGGAAACATCACATATTACCTCATCCTTGAAGGGTTGGATGTCGTATGACAATCGACACTGCTGGCTAACATGGAGATATTGACCCTAGAGAAGCCACCCGATGTTGTATGGCTACAGGTGTGGTGTTGTTGGAAAACCCAACTTCTTGGAAAGCTCTGCTGAGATGATGTTCTTTTGGCTTCCTCTATCAACAATAAAATGAAGTGGGGTCCCCTTCACCCACATCTATGAATGGAAGAGTCGCTCCCCCTCCTCGAGATCCTCTTCTGGTTGGATTGTTTTATTTGCAACATAGCATTGGGTTATCCATCAATGATCTATCTCCTTTTATTATTTTCTAAATCAAGGTCCAAGTCGAGGTTCGACTCTTTGACTTTGAGCTTGACCACAAATGACTATATTGAGTGACATTCATCAGTGTTGTGCCAAGGGCTATTGTGGAACTAACAACACTTTTCAGTGTCTTTCTTAGATTTCCCATTACCTTTCTTTGCTTGCATCTAGGATTGGCTCTATTGAGGTTGGCCTTCCTTGCTCTGTCTATGCTTCTCCCACTTACTCTACTGGTTGAAGTTCTGCTCAATTTTGACTGCATATCGATAAGCAACTCCCAGTGAGGATATTTCCAATAAATCCATCTTTGTTTGTATGTACATGTGTAGACCATTGCGATACTTCAAAAGCAGGTGCCGCTCAGAGTATTTGATACCCATATTTGAGTGCAAGGTATGAAAGATGTTGGTGTACTCCCGCATGACCATTTGGGCTCTTTTATGATGCAGATTTGTCCATCTCATGTATTGGTCATCATAGTTTCCAACAAGGTAGAACTCCTCCTTTAGAGAATCTACAAAGGTCTCCCAAGTGGGTTCTCTCCCAAAAAGTTTAGATTCATCCACAATGTACCTCTCCCAGTAACCTTCCCACCAAGCTCTGACATGGGGAAGGGCTTTAAGGAGCGTGAAGGTGATCTTTTCACTATTGAATTTTTTTTGGACAGAGTAATAACCTTCTAGCAGATTCAAGCATTTTTCCAGAGCATCTACATCTATCTGGCCTTCAAATAAGGGGATTTCAAAATTGACTTGTACCTTGAAGGGTGTTGCACTTGCAAACTGGTTGCTTGTTGAAGATGCCTCGACTGCCGCCATCGGTAGTCTTCGAAGGATCTGAGCGAAGTTTTCCATCATCTCGTTCCTTTGTCGCATGAGGGATTCCTCGAGAAACATATTGAAAGGATTGCATGCTCTGTCATCTCTCTTTTCTTCTGCCATGGGAGGTTGCTTGGGCTAGTGAGAGTGGTTGTCCTCAAGTGAAACTAGCTCGAGACCCAAATCTATTTTCCCTAACCTCATTGGGGAACTGCTATGAGAAATGACAAAGAGAAGACTGCTCTGATAACACTGATTCAGATTATTTTTAGAATGAAATGAATACATAAATATAAACGAGATATAACAATGAAATACACAAAAATATTGAAGAGAACACATAAATACAATGAAACTGAACTTCTATTACTGAATAAGATAGAAAAACACTGAAGAACACAAAATGGAAAAATGGGGTAGCTTATCTCTGAAAAGAAAGAGATGTTGGCTATGCTTCATTCACAAGAAGCTTTGAAACCCAACTTCTATTACTAAATAAGATAGAAAAACATTGTAGAATACAAACTAGAAAATTGGGATAGCTTATCTCTGAAAAGAAAGAGATGTTGGCTACACTTCATTCACAAGAAGCTTTACATCACATTCCATTGCATACTTAAAGGGCCTCCTTCACCTCAATTATATATGAGAGAGTGATAGGAGAACAATTCCCATGATGAATGTGGGTTAAATTGGACTAAGTTTATAAAATGCCATAGGCATGTAAAATACTAGTACTTCCCGGGCGATCACCCATCCCAGTACTACTCTAGCTTGAGCGCGCTTAACTGCATAGTTCTAATGGGATTCAATGCATTAACGCTATGTTGTAGGCATGTACATAAAACCATTACATGATGTTTGTAATTAACAAATGAAGATTACATTACATTCCATTCCCCATCAAAAGGGTGAATGCCATGGTTTATCAAAACCACAGGCTCAAAATGGTGATTCAGTGGACAAGGTGGATGGCCACCGAGATCCATCTAAATCATTTGTTTTGCATCCCCTTGAAAATATTTGTTTGGTTGTTTAGATTCCCATTTCAGCTTAGCTATTTCAGATGTCATATCCTTCGAAGTTTTGGTCATTTCATCAAGTTTAGGATAAGATGTGGCTGGGTTAGAGGAGGCAAGGGAATCCTCCCTCTAGTTCTTCTTGTCTTTTTCAGATCTGGTCTTTAACCGGTATGATGAAAAGATGATATATTCAACCTCAATGGTTGCTTCTTGCATGGATAGAAAGGTAGTGGATCTTCTCTCCCTCAACAGAAGAGAGAATTATGCATCAAATTCATTGGCATAAATGATCTTGGCAGAGCCTTTAGTTGGTTTTATCTCGTCTGAGATCCTACCATACATATTATTAAATCTCTTGGTGAAGTCCAAAATAGACTCACCTTTCTTTCTCTTAAGGGCCCCAAACTCAGTGATGTAATAAAAATAATCCCTTCTATCTCCCCATTTCTTTATGAAAGCTTCATCCAATGCATCAATATCTGCAATGGAGGCTGGAGGGAGGCCCCAAAACCATTTCCTTACTTCCCCATCAAGGCTTTGTACAAACAATTTCATCCACACATCTGCATAGTCAATGTTAAAGTTTTCCACAAAGCTGTAAAAGTCTACCAGATGTTCCTCAACTGTGACATCCCCTTACCCATTATATATTGGTAAATATTTCATGTAATCTATGGATGGGAGTGCATGTAATCCTACAGGAAAAACTAGGGGTGCATATCTGGAAGAAATTATGAAATTCATCATGTTAGAAACTATGGTTGTGGTGATAGGGATTTGACAATTGATTGGAGATACAGGGGTGGATACTGGACTAGATGATGAAGTAGAGGTAGGATTTGAAGGTGTTTGCAGTTCCTCAAAATTGTGATTCTCAGGGATAGAAAATTCAAGTTGCTTGTGATGATGAAGAACAATAGATTCTTGAGGTGAAACTTTACCCTTAAGGGGCGAGGTATATCTCTGAGCTAAGGTGGATTTTTTTAGTTGTATTTATGACTCAGAGACTGTTGTGTCCTTCTCAAGGTTAGGATGAGCCTTAGTGGCTCTGGTGTGCTCAGATTTGGATTTCTTGAGTCTTTTTCTGGGAGCCATTATTTATTTTTTGAAGTTTACTCAGTGTAGTTTCTAGGTGAAAGACGGTAGTCTAAAAGTGTCTGATATTTGTTCACGATCAAAGGTTAGAGCTGATAATTTTCATTCTCCCAGGGAAAGATATCTCGTTACTCTGTTCCCCAGCAACAACACCAGAATATGTTGGTCCTAAAGTCTGCACTTGATTACTAAAGGGCAGAGCTAGGCCACCTCAAGTTACGAATGGTTGGTTTTTTTTATTTATGGGTCAGTTAGAGGGTTGGTTTACTAAGACATGATCATGTTTGGGTTGGCCAAATGACATGGACGAGGTTCCTCCTTGGATGGTGTCACACTAAGGACAGATAAGTGAGACAGTGAAGGTAAGAAACAAAGGAAAACAATAAACCATTCAATGAACAATCTGCTGCTAGAAGTTTAAGTCTTAAAATATCATTTAAAGGCATTAAACATGTACCAAAAACACAGTTACTCCCACAGGTTGCAATAAAAACCAATCTTCATCAAAGCATAGTTGTTCTCATAGGTTTCATATTAATAAAGACAAGTTATATAATAGCTGAAGGAAAAGAAACATACTTTACGCAAATCAAAACCGTATTCAAGATAAGAGAAACACATACGAAATTGGAAAAACACACAGTCTTTAATACTATATTCACCAGGTAGAGAGATTTAATCCATGCACAAAACATGTCTAACCAGTTGTTGTATTGGTATTTTTCTCCCAAAATCCGAACCCTCTTAACATACAAAGAATGCCTATTTATCACAGATGTGAAAGCCCTCGACTAGTGTGGAACTGAGGTTTCACTCTAGACATTGATTGTAAAACAACTTATTAACTTAACTAAAACACACTGATGGAATATGTTAATGAATACTCCGAACTTGACTTAAAAAAAAGGAATGGTTCTTATCACGCAAAAAAGACCACTTATTATGCCTGAAACTTAAAGAGTTTTTCAATTGAACAATTAAAAAATGATATTAGCATTGAATCTAGACTGATGCGAATGCTGGAGTGAACTGAGATTTGAAAGAAGATGGCTAGGAGTGATAGAACTAATTTTTATATCGAGCACTAGCATGCATGCACATTGTTTGAGGCCACTGGAGATAACTGAATATGTTGGCAGTGTTTTTCCCCTACTTATCCCTTGGAGGAAAGAAGCAAGTCATCTAGAATTTTCCAAAGTCTCTGATATTCTTTTTGCAGTCTGGACGTGTAGTTTCCCCAATTTTGGTTTGGCTCCCCTTTTTAAAAATTTCAAAATGTTCAATAAATGTGGGTGAGCCAGTTCGGAAATTCGACGTTCGGGGGCTTCAGAGCGTGGATTATATATATCCTCCGGAGGACAGAACCCTTGAAGTTGTTAACCAACATTTATCACTAATTAACTTGATATTACTTTAACCTTCATCATTTAAGGACTTCGGGACTCCAGATCTTCGTGGTTCGGGAGCTTGTAAATGTCATGCTTGGAAATATCCTGAAGGATGATCTCCTGAATCTGATGTGGTGGCATGATACTACAAAGAACAACTTCAGGGCTCTGGTACTTTAGGGCTCCGACACTTCGGGAATCTGCATTTTCTCTGGATCAAAATCTCCCGTAGGGGTGATCTCGTGGATCTGATGTGTCCATATGATGTCATTTGTTTTGACGTGTCCACATGATGTCACTATTTTTGACATGTCCGCATGAAAGAGAGTGACATGTGACACCCATAAATGAGTGGATAATGTAACCCAAAGGGCCTGGAATGAGTACCACATGTCATGACGAAAGGGTGCCATGTGTCAACATCGATGAGTGTTGCGTGTCTCTAGCCCTTCGGGGTTCGGGGGCTCTTGAATGTTCTGCACACATATGTCTTGGAGGACCAGAATCGCAAAGTGATGTGAGGATGTTTCGACACATAATTGTTTAGAAGGTTCAACAATTTGGGGCTTTGACACATCGGTGCTCCGGTGGTGTAAGATTCTTCGCAGATGGAAACCTTCTAGATGGTTGCTCTCCAGAACCTGACGTGGACGTTTGGGGCTCTGACGCTTCGGAGATCGTAAGACTTAGGAAAAGATGAGCTCAGATGCCTAAACGCTGAAGTCACAGAGTGAAGTTTATGTGTTCAACAGTAAAACCCCGCGCTATTTTGGACCCTCGAATGGACAAGAGTCGTTGATCTGATAGGTATGTTGGATCTTTACCGTTGATAATTTACCCTATCTGTTTTCACAATCCAAGCCCGAAAATGACTTCTCATAATTGTTGTGTTTTGTTCAGGGGATTTCCTTGTGCATACAAAAAGTCTTGGTCGACCTGTTGTGAGCTCAATCAATGGAAAGAACGATGACACGTATTCCAAACCAAATCATGACATGTAATTATCCTTCAATAAAAACGGAAAAAAATGTGCAAAGACTCAATCAAGAAAGAAAACGATAGAAACCAAGTCATTTAGAGAGGGAAATTGACTCAACCAACCAGAAGGGGAATGATTTTCAAAAAGGTATAGGGAAAATGAGGTAGGAGGTGCAGGGGTGTAGACTTAGGTATCAACAGGAAGAATACATTGTTGTTGCATTCTGCTACACACAAGTTCTTTGAATGAAGCAGACATTAGAAGATTTACAAATAAGATATGATGATCCCATTACTATTAATTATGATAACACCAGTGCCATAAGTATCTATAAAAATCCAGTAATGCATTTTAAAACCAAACACATCCCAATCAATTACCATTTATTAATATATTCGATTACTCAAAGAGTGGTTAAAGTAGTGTATGTGGACAACAAAGAAAAAATTGCAGATATATTCACAAAACCTTTTCCCAGGAGTACCTTTGAAAATATTCGACGGAAATTGGGAGTAATCAACATACCTCATTAAAAACCACAAAATTCACATCAGAGGAAAAGGGACACATGGACAGGGGGAGAAAATAAAGATCCCTTATGTAATTTCTATCAAAGGGGGAGGAAATCGATAAGCAGAGGAAATAAAAATATTTCAAAGAAAAAGTTTCCATTAATGCCAAAGGGAGAGAATGTTGGACACAATGATATGCTATTATCATTGATGTCAATATAGTGCAAGTGATGAGATAAAATATCAGAAGAGATAGCATTGTAGAAATCATGAAGGAGAAAAATAATCCCATTATATAATATTGAGAAACTTCGGAACAATCCAAGACCATCAGATCGCGCAGAAGCCAAAACCTGCACAGAAAAACCCTTCGTGAAGGATCCTAAAATCCTAATAATACATTCAAAATTTTGGATTAATCACAACCATTAGATCAGTTTGGGATGTATCTTGATCATCATATAGAACCAAGTGGAAGGACAGGATAAGCATACCCCATAAGACACAAAGTCTTGAAACCGCTGAAGCCGTGAAGTGAACGCTGACCATCAGATCTTGTGGAGAAAATTTGGGTCAGTCTCAACCGTTGGATCAAGTGGAAGGATAGGATAAGCAAGGCCAAAGGCACTAAGTCCTAGAGTAAAAAAAGGTCATCAGCTAAAGACAAGGGAAGATCTATGATGCTATATCTATTCGGTGATATATGGATGTAGAGAGGAGAAACAATATCCCAGAGTCCCTGAATCAACAAAATCTCGCTACCCATCCAATCAAGAATGAGATTTGGATAATGAAGATTTCCTTGGACCATTTTATTGTGCAAGGGAACGAATATTCAGTCCGAAGTTGACCACTTCGATATTACAAGGATTCCCAAACAACTAAAACTCTTGAAGCCATGACGTACCGAAACCATGAAGTGAAAATCCATGATCCAGGAGGGAGACATGTGGCAAAAGACAAAGATGACACATGGCTCAATCAACTAGTGAAAAGTGTCAAGGTCTAGTTGGCACATTAGGTATATGAGTCACGAATCAAGGTGATAGGTTGAAGAAACTCAACTAGTGACACATCAACAGTGATGTCAGCAAGCCACATCACTTCGGGATTACAGCCTCTGAGGATGTCCAACTTCTTCTACCAACAAAAATGTCTGAAGTGTCGAAACGACGAAGTCACAAATTAATGTTTGGCCATTGATCTAAGATCCTCCAGAATATTTCTTGATCGTCTGATCAAGTATAGTGGAAGGATATAGTAAGCATGATGTGTTAACCGACAACAAGTGGTCACTGACATTCTATGACTTATTCGGTAGGAAAACCTCCAGAGGAATTGTCCTACTCCAGAATTCTAGTAACCCGGAGTCCCATAGTCACATATCGTTGAAGTCCCAGAGTGAAGGAGAAAATTTCATCTCAACTCTTGAGTAAATCATGATCGTTGATTTTGTTTTAGCCTCAAGATAAGCAATAATCTTCCATTCAACAAGAGATTAACTCCACACCGTCAGATCAAGATCAAAGAGAAAGAGATCACTGATAAGATCTCATCATAGTGCAAGTTGTGCACATATTAGACCAGATCTTCGATCTAAGAACTTTGGGAGTAATGCTAGCCATTGGATTAGCCAGCATGATATGTAACCACTCTAAAAGGTAACACTTCGAAAGATATATCTTCGGTGATAACAAGGGTTTCGTAAAATGAAAAAGGTTCTGAAGGGTTGAAGCACGAATGAAAAGGTTATGTTGTTGGTCATGTGAGTTCTCAACATAACAAAGGCACAACACTAGCTCTAATGACAATACTTAGAAGGTAAAATTGTGGTTTGAGCCCACATTCACAAAGAAAATAATGGTTTGAAGAAAGTGTTTGTCTGCATATATTCAAATCCAAAACAAGAAAATAATTAGTGAAGGATTAAAATGATGAACAATTTGCAAGGGATTTGAAGTCTTTAAACTATTAATAATAATAATATAAGTTATTATTGCTAATTTAAATGAAGAGGTTCAATGGTTCAAATAAAGAGACACAATGCTTCAAATTCACACCGGTTGGAAGACTATATAAACAAGAAAGAATGGTGAGAAGAAAGTGTCTCTGCAGTCTAGATCAAAAGATCAAAAGCAGAAGCAGAGTCCAACAAGGAAAATTGAATATACTTACGCAATGAGGGTGGAAGGGAGGAGCAAGGAAGGATTCATATCCTTACTAAGTAAAGTGTAAAACAAGGGAGTTGGTGCTTCCTAGTGTTGGTGCCCTAAAACAAGGGATTTAGTGCTTCCTAGGGTTGGTACCCTAAAAATAAGGGAGTTGGTGCTTCCTAGGATTGGTGCCCTTAAACAAGGGAGTTGGTGCTTCCTAGGGTTGGCGCCTTGAAGAAGGGTATTTTTTTCTCCAAGATTTGGTGATCTAAAGAGGATTGGTGTCCTTCACAATCACAAATTATTCTTTATAAAATGTGTAATTCTTGATCTATATAATTAATTTTTTAGATACAAGTCCATTGATGATCTATTGTGATAATTAAAATAACAAAGTAATTACTAATTGTTTAAAAAGGTAATATTGATTCACCCCCCCTCTTAGTATTTCCAGTGAATATAACTCCTAAGTGGTCCCCTTATGGCATGTATTTTAAGCATGGCCCTCATGGAATGAGATAACATATGGTTGTTTCCACATGCCCACTTTGAGTTGTACAAAAATGAAGCCTTGAAGGAGACTTGAAGAAGACCATAAAACAAAGAGAAGAATCCCCTAAATTCAAGTGAAGAATCCCCTAAATCCAAGAGAATAATCCCCTAAATTAAATTGAAGAAGATCCTAAGGTCGTCCATCCCTAAGGAAGAGGTGTGGCCCAAAATTTGTGACCCTTGGTCACAACCCCTCATGTGGAGAAGAATCATATAAATAGGAGGAGCCTCATTTGGCATTTGGATCACACCAATTCGACCTACCCAAGGAAAAGGAGAGAATTTCATCCTAGTGGAGAGAATTTCCAATGGAATATGGAGTGAAGAAGGGCGAAATTCCAAGGGAAGATGAAGTCTTGTGATGATTAATTCTAAGGTTTTTCTTTGAAGGTCATCTTGGAATTTTTGATATAATTTTTTTTCTAGAACGATTCAGATAGAGAAACTTGGAGGTTTTTTAGAAGATGTAGCGAAGAATATTGGGTACGAATTTCAAGTCTTTACTCATTACAGCTTTGGATTTATTCCCAGTGGAAGTTGAGGTATTTACAACTACGACTTTCTTCTTCAAAATGAGTCATCTTGCCATTTTTGCTATAATTGTTTTTTTAGGGACAATTCAATGAGACAAACTTGTAGGAATTTCATAGAAGATATCAAGTAATATTGGGTACAAGTTTAAGATATTGATTCATAACAGGTGTGGAGTTATATTGTTGGAATTTAGGGTTTGTGACTAATCCAGAAACTAGTCTCAAATAAGTGTTTGAGATAAAACAATTATATCTTAAGATTGGTAGGTCCAAATTGAATTCCACTTGTTTCATTAGAAGGATAACAAATCTTAATATCTGAGGTCCAAGTTTCAGAATCATAAATATAAAATTGAGCTTGTGGAGAATCTTACAAGTTTGTAGATTTGAGGTACATTTCTGAGCAGTTTTGTATGCATATTTAAGAAGTGATTTTGGGATTGTATTTGAAGGTTGTTTTTATCATGTATCATCATTTAAAATATTCCAAGGGGATTGGTGTCTACTTCTAGTAGGTGCTAGAAAACTCAGGGAGTGTTTTATGAGGAAAAACTCTCAATGGCCAAGGGTAAACCGCAACAGATAGGTATGACTGCATAAATCAACTCAATTCCAACATATGCTATATAAAATAATGTGCAAGATAAGAAAGAGGCCTACCTCGATCCAATGTTTGATGATGTTCCACCATTGAGCACTTTGACCCAAATATTTATACATGCAATAAGTTCTTAACAAATGAGAAGAGCAAGCATATAGTGATGATATAATGGGGTTAACACATTAGATAGCATACTCCATAAAAAAACATTACAAACATGCCCATGGATAATAATCATACATTTAAAATATACCAATAGGACGGGAAAGGAGTATTTCTGTTAGTAATTGATCAATAGAAGTGACAGTTTTACAGACTTCTGTGTCTGCATGGTTCGAAACCAAGAAACCAAGTTCCTTCCAACTGGGCCTCCACCACTACAATCCTCCATCAAAGGCAAGCTCATAGGAGAGAGTCAATGAGGTTCTATCAACAATAGGGAAAGAGCTTGGGGGCTGAACACTGAGTTCAGACTTGAGGGACAAAGGGATGCAGACTCAATATGGAGTAATTTATCCAAAGTAACTTTTCTCTCAAAGTTGAATGCTTTCTCCTCTTTTCCAGCTCGGAATTGTGCTTTTATAGCCTTCATAATGCAACTGAAGGGCCAAGTCAGAACATTTCCAGTATGTGGAAAGCCAAGGATCAGAGATATTTTATCGTGACATGGAAACCCGAACTCGTTTTGTATTTTCTGGCACAAATCTCGATGTATGCGGGTTGTAGTGGAGTAGACCATGTATACACATCTTGCATAGCTGATAAGGAGTGTATATGTGAAAAAATGTATATTTTTGGTTCTGGATTCATCAAAAGGGATGACAAATCTACATAGGGAAATGGAAAAAGGCCCTCTGTGCAAGATAGCAATGGTGAGGCAAATATTTCTATAAGAGATGTCCCCTAATGTGTGAGATCAAAGGAGTATCTACGATGGATGAAATACATTATAAATAACCCAAAAGTGGAGTGGTCGAGAACCATCTAGACGAACTCAATTGCTCACGATGTACCGAATTTTCATACATGGATGCCATGAATACAAAAGCAGATCCATGTGGAAAATATACCAAATAAGTGTTCATGACCATGAATAGGCAAATACGAATGCGGTTACATGCCAAAAGTTGTCATAGTAAAAATCAAGGCCCAGTGAAACCAGTCTCAAAATCATTCTGAAGATATTTGTATACCATGGAGTACAAACTGATCTCCCATGATCACTGAAGTCAAATAGGTGTTGGTCCAATGAAAGGGAAGAAAGAACTCAGGAAAGTTGTGGCCACATAGTGATGTCTTCAAGTCTTCTACACAATCCGCCAAGGTGCAAATCTACATCATGTGAAAAAAGGAGTTGAGGTGGAACATGATGAGACATCGTTTGATTACCGGTCATTGAGGTATACCGTTAACAAACGCGAGACAAACTACCAATAGTAAAAGTAGGTATCAAGGCACCGAGTACATTTCTACAAGTGTGAATAAAGGATTCAGTGTCGAACACTTAAGAAATCCATTGATCAGGAGACATTGATGTATTCCCATATGTCAATGGTGAGAGAGCCTGCCACTAATGACTGGAAGCCTCAAGGCACTCACAAAACTCTAGGTCCCATATCCAGAATAAATGAGTTGAATTCGATGGAAAGAAACCCGTTGAAAGGAGAGCATTAAGGCATCTCTCATCAGTCAGCGCGAGGAACAAAGTAGGATCTTCTTGATTTGGTGGAGATCGGATGAAGAGCATGTTCATGAACCAACGACCCCATGCATATTTTTCATGTGACAAATGCAAGCGGTACACAAAAAATACCCTCTGAATAACAAGTAATGATGAAAATTGCTGACAAAGGTGAGGAAACCACCAATAAGGCTAATGGAAACCAAGACACTGCACGAATCCCAAAGTGAATAGATGTCTTGCCATCGAACACAAGGGAAACCACCCAGTCAATGACCAATGATGAAATGTCGATTGTTGGGTTCAAGGTGACCTACCAATGATGAAAGTAGGGCCAGGGTGCTTGATAAGACCATAGTATCATGTGATTCTGAGAAAAACCAAGGGTATGGCCGACATGCAAAGTCAATATTTCTGAGGAGTGGTCGATGCAGATTGATAGACTTCCTTTAAACAAGAGCATGAGACGTATGGTAGACTCTGGTAGCATAGACTCAATGTAATGACAATTGGATGCAGGAGGCATCAATAACGTTCTCTATAGGGACTGGAAGAGTAACCAGTCGGTAGAGAAAACTTTGTACCGGGATCAGCTTCCTAAGGCCATGCTAAACCCAAAATTATGATGACATAAGGACTCAGTAATTTTGTGTTATGTTCAAAGGTGACATGAATGCTGCCAATTATAATATAGTACTCCCTTCCTGCCCGTCTTTTTTTTGTTTTTTCATAAAAAATGAATGCTATGATATAGAGGAGGGAACGAGTGTCACAAGTAAGAAAAAATAGTTCTAGCAGTGGAATGTACCTATGATCAATGCAAGGGAATGCATGCGGGTGATGGACACTTGGGGTGATGTTCCCTCCAGGGTATAGGGTGTCAAATTGCAAAGGATATAAACAAGGCTCTGCTTGGTTGAGGATGCAAAAAATGCTTAGGCAACGGTTTATAACCCAAAGCGAGAACCGACAAAAGGATCAATACTGCAAGTGAGGGCATGAGATGCAATCACAACTTAACACCAAAAAATGTCCTTTTTTATGTATTTTAGTCTACTTGGTGTGAAAAAGGGGTAAACTTGTGCCAAATAGATGTCTTTTCAAATCCAATTTACGAGTGTGAAAAAGACAAGTTCACTCGACAATATTTTCTATTTTTGATAATGAGTCGGAAAAGAGCTTAACTAAGACTCGTGACCTTTCAAATCCAATTTTAACGAGTGTGAAAGGGACAAATCACTCGGAAATCTTTTCGGTTTTTTAGACGAGTCAGAAAAGAGATTAACTAAGACTCATTTTTGGGGGTCCTAATCAACATGTAAAGGGGGAGGCCAAGGCTCCCATCTTGGTCTTCTTCGAAAACTCAATATCTCACAGATAGTTGAAAAAAGTTTGGGAAAACCCAAATCTCTCCAAGTCGAGGATGAGAAGGTGCTAACGGAGGATATGGTCTCTGTGATAGTTCAAATAATGTCTCTTAATGGAAAAGACATCAGTGGGGGTATGGGATGCCCGAACAAGTCATCCCAATCGTAGGGAACCTCGTCAGGACTTGGAGGGAGAACATTCGGGGGAAGAATAAATCTCTCTCGTTCAGAAGGAGTACGATTAGGAATGTTGATGATGTGATTGAAGGTTACATCACTCTCTTCAATGAGAGTAGGAATGACCAGAGATTGCACTGGTGTGGCCACTTCTTCAATTATAGGTTGAAGAGGATGCATAGTAATGGGTGTAAGAGTTGTTTCACCTTCGAAAAAGGAGGCGAGATTGGGAGGGGATCGTGGTGGTGGGATCATCGAGGCAATCAAGGGAGGAGTGGTGTGAGGAGAAACCAGGGATGCCTCAGAATTTGAGGGGCTCTTGGGTGAGCACCATGCTTTTGGTATCTTGGTCATAACTGAACATAAACGAGTAAGGTGATTTCCTTCACAAGTCCTGCAAAGAAATTTAGGCTTACGTCTGAGACTTCTAGGCTTCTCAATGTGGCTAGAAGGGGAAAGAGAGTCATCTCTTGTATGATGAATAGAGGTTGGAGATGTGACTTAGTGTGAATTGGGGTAAAAAGGATGGTGCCCCCAACGTAATTAACAGAGGTTGGGTGCGAGCTGTCGACATAATTTGTAGAAAATGTTGACCCATCTCCAACATGAATGGTAGAGGTTGGGGATGGAGCATCAGTGTGACCAACAATGATTGGGTTAGCTATAGATTGTGGCATTTGTTTCCATGGTCCGAGGAAATATTGATTCTGAAACATTGCAAGCTAGGAAGGATCCTGGTGTACTCCCTGTCCCTGCCCAGAAGGGTGATAGCTCGGGCTAAAATGGTCCGAAGAACTTTGGACGGGTATCGTCACTGAGGTATGTGAAGAGACTGAGGTAGGATAAGAACTATTCGAGTGAGGATATATGTTTCCCCCTTGCGAAGGGGTCCCATAAAGAGGGTAACCTGAGCTGTAAAATTGATTTTCTCCATATGGAATACCCGGAGGAATCTAAGGGCATGTCATGGGAAAAATGTTCGAAGGAATTGACATGGCGGGAAACAGATGCATGGGTGGTGCATAATAAGTGGGAAAGGAACCCATCTGGGCACTAGCTCCTAGAAGAGCATAACTACCATGGGATTCAAAAGGAGGAAGGTTCCAACCTCCCATGGGGACACGACTCATATCAAATGAAGAAGTAGGAATCATAGACATGATGCCCCCAGGTCCCATCCTAGGATTCATATACGTGGACCAGGGAGAGGGTTGCATGGGTGAAGCCATATCAACAAAAAAATTACCAGTGACCCAAGGCGCGGACTGAGTGTTGTAATTCTACATACTGTTGTAAAGAGCAGAAGGAATTGTCCCCATGAAATGAGTAGGCATCATGGGGTAGGTAGCAACAAATGAGGGAGCGAATGAAACTCCACTATCCATGATGGTGAAACCCAACAAACAATCCTAAGGCCAACTAGTAATCAAAGAGAATACCAAAAAATTCAAATGACCAATATGCATGCAAACAGGCTAAAGTGGCTGAGTGGCCTCCCTCGCTAAAGAAGGTATGCCTCGTCCAAGAGGGACCTAAGACTCCCTGCTAAATTTTGGAGGTAACATAATCAGTTATAGAGGCCCTCGTGGGCTTAACAACCAGTCGGTCAAATCCCCCCGGAGAGGTAATCCTCCATAAAAGTTGTGTGTTGTCAAACCTCTATCTGACCCAGGATACAGGCAAAATAACCCCTGCAAGTAACCTATGAGATACCTAAGTCAAGAAACTAATAAACCACTATATAATCGATGCACAAGTGAGGAATCATAAGTATGGATCACCGTATGGGCAAGGTAGCAAAGCCCGAAACCTTGAAATCACTTCCTCTCATAGAGGTATGGGCACTAGCAAGATCCCCAAATATGAATAAATCCACATAAATATCTCTGACGCTAGGCAAGTATCCAGGGGTTATCCCTTCAACTAACTTCGTGCGACCTCGTGATTAACTTCCATGTGAGCGGAGCCTTCTGATATCACCAATTATACAATGGACTTCTCACCTCTCTATCTGAGACACATATGTTGATTTAATTGCCTTGGAGAAGTTTACTCACAAAATCCTATCCCAAGGCACTAAATCCTAGACTAGTTTGTGCACCCTAAAAATAAAATCGTGTCTAATCAATTTTAGTTTAAAGAGTAAATTTTATTGGTCGTGATTACTCAAAAGGGTATGGAAGCAAAAATCATGATGTTATGACTCTGCAAGAAGATAAATATGAATATAATGCAAAGTTTATCTTTATCTTTTCAATGAATGGTATGCTAATAAAAACAGTGCAATTTTCAATTTCAACTTTGCAATTCAGAAATAAAATGCAATCTTTCGCTAAATGTACTAAACTAATGATAAAGGTTCAAAGACAAAAATGTTAACCGATGCAAAATGCCTATATTTTTGTATTTTCAATATATTAAAGAGAAAATGCATGGACTGAGAAGCAACCTGATATAAAGAATTCTATTGTGTAAAAATGAAATAACTTAAGAAGAATACCAAGCAGCCAAGCCAATAACCCAGGGTTCAAGGACAAACAAGGATGAAAAACAATGAGAAATATGACGCCCATAAATTCAACTCCCAACAGGATTCATGTCAACCCAGAGAAGCTCAATAGGCACTATAGAGACCTAAGAAGACTCAACACACATCAAATCTCACCCAGCAGTCACTAAACCAAGCAAACAAGCAAAGGGAAGTGGTATACGCGACTGTTTAGGAGAACATAGCGTATATACACATCTTTCAGTGAGAGAAAAATCCGGTATACATGACTGTCAGGGAAAAAGGAGCATATAGGCTTCAAAACAAGGCCAGGCAAAGGCAAGAAGGCTAGAAACTTAGACCCAGAGTGAACAAAATCTATCGAGCAATGATACGACAAGAAACACAAAGGAAAAAGAGCAATGTAAGAAAAAAAAGTACTTCAACCCTTGGAAGGAATCCAATATGGTCGCCAATTCTGTTATGAGGGAAAAACTCTCTATGGGAAAGGGTAAACCACAACAGACAGGTATGACTACAGAAATCAACTCAATTCCAACATATGCTATATAAACTAATGTGCAAGATAAGAAATAGGCCTACCTCGATCCAAGGCTTGATGATGTTCCACTGTTGAGCACTTCGACCCAAAGCTTTATACCTGCAATAAGTTCTTAACAAACGAGAAGAGAAATCATATAGTGATGATATAATGGGGTTAACACATTAGATAGCAGAATCCATCAAAAAACATTACAAACATGCCCATGGATAATAATCATACATTTGCAATATACCAATAGGACGAGAAAGGAGTATTTCTATTAGTAATTGATCAGTAGAAGTGACAACATTACAGACTTCCGTGTTGGCACGTTTCGAAATGAAGAAACCAAGTTCCTTCCAACTGGGCCTCCACCACTTGAATCCTCCACCAAAGGCAAGATCATAGGAGAGATTCAATAAGGTTCTCTCAACAATAGGGAAAGAGCTTGGGGGTTGAACACTGAGTTCAGACTTGAGGGACAAAGGGATGCAGACTCAATATGAAGTAATTTCTCCAGAATAACTTTGCTCTCAAAGTTGAATGCTTTCTCCTCTTTTCCATAGACCGGAATTGTGCTTTTATAGCCTTCATAATTCAGCTGAAGGGCTGAGTCGAAACGTTTCCAGTATGTGGAAGGCCAAGGATCAGATATCTTCTGTCGTGACATGGAAACCCGACCTCATTCTGTATTTTCTGGCACAAATCCTGATGTACACAGGCTGTAGTGGTGCAGACCGCATATACGCATCTTGCATAGCTGATAGGGAGCGTATATGTGGAAACATGTATATATTTTGGCTCTGGATTCATCAAAAGGGATGACAAGTCTGCATAGGGAAATGGAAAAAGGCCCTCTGTGCAAGATAACAATGGTGAGGCAATTCTTGCTATAACGGAGTGGGTACTTCCTTCAAGTTGGTGCTTGTAAAATCTTGACACTACTTAAGAAATGTTTTCATGGTTTTCTCCTAGTTGGTTTTCCACATAAACATTTGTGTGCAATGCGTATGGTTTTATGTGATTATGAATGACATGAATAATGGTTAATGTTTATGTAGTGCTTCAAGGTTAAATTTTTTGAAATAACTCTATACTGAGTCACCCCCCCTCTCAATATTTTTGAACATTCTAACAATTGGTATGAGCCATGGGTTCCTTCAGGAACACTCTAACCATTGGAAGGCATATCATGGATAAGCAAGGAGCATTTACAAAAAATGGAACACCATAGTTTGATGGGAAAAATTATGCTTTTCAGAGCATAAAAATGAGAGCATTTTTACAAGCACATGGATTCGATGTTTGGAAAACTGTAGTAAATGGATACACTGTACCAGCTTCTCCCCTAATAGATAATGTTTGGAAAAATCTTGGTGAATACAATTAAAAGGATATAAATTTCATTCTAAGTGGTTTAATAGGTTCAAAATTTGTTAAGGTTATGCATTGTGATTCTACAAAGGAAATCCAGGACAAGCTCAAGAATGTTTATGAAGGAGATGCTAAAGTCAAAGGGGCCAAGATTTAGACTTACATAGAACATTTTGAACATATGAGAATGAAGGAAGATTAAGATATTACAACTTATTTTCTCTGAGTTGATTACATTGTGAATAATATAAGAGGACTGGGATAAATGATTGAAAATTTAGTTGTTGTGCAAAATATATTGATATATATTCCAATGAGATTTGACCCTAAAATCTCATCTCTAGAAGAAACAAAAGATATGGCTATGTTGAGCATGGGAGAATTACATGGAATACTTACAACATATGAAATGAGAACAAAATGGGAAAATCCATCCAGAAGGGAAGCAACTTTCAAATCCTCTAAGAAGACAAGAAATAAAAATCAAGGTCAAAACCCTTCTCCAACAATAGTGATGATTTAGAAAATGAAGAAGAAGCCAACTTTGTGAGAAAGTTGAAAAGAGGAACCAATAAGTATAAAGGTAAGCTTCCTTTCAAATGCTTTGATTTTGGTAAAGTTGGTCATTTTTCTTCCAAGTGTCCTTATGCAAGGGGTTTAGATAGTGATGAAGAAGAAGTTCTTAAGAAATAAAAAATATATGAGAAAAGAGAAAAGGAAATAAATAAAGAAAGATTTTTGAAAAATAAAAGCCTCTATTCAAAAGACAATAGTTCCTCATCCGATGAAGATGATGAAAGTCACAATGAATCAAGAGGAAACTACTCAAAATAATGAAGGAGACTATGAAGAAGAAGGAGAAGTGAATCTTGAGGAAGAATTGATCAGTGCTTTAAGTGATCTAAGAATAACAAGGAAGAAAAACAAGTCTCTCATAGAAGAGTTAAGTAAACCAAAGGAAGGCATTCAAAACCCGAGGAAATATTATGAAGAAGCCAAGCAAACTATCACATATCTAAGGATTCAGTTGGAAGAAGCCAAAGTGATGGAAGAAACACTCAAGAGACAACTAGAAGAAAATAACACAGAATGTGGAAGCTGAAATAGTCTCATTAAGAAAGGAACTACAAAATAAGGACATGATGCAACTAAATTTTGGCAATAGCACCAAAATACTGGATGAAATCACAACAACAAATAATTCTTTGACAATTCTAGATTTGCTTACAAAAATAATAATATCGATGAGGGTTCAAGCTCTATGATGACAGGAAATGAAGCAGAGACAAGAAGTTATGTAGATACTATCAAGGGTTCCATCAAGAAATAAGAATGCAAGCCTCTAAAGGAGGACATACAAAAACCAAAAATAAAGAAGAATAAATAATAAGATTGTGCATGCAAAGGAACATGGAATAAACAACCATCAATGAAGAAGACCCAAGAAGAAGATCATCATTTCAGAAGAACAACACCAACTAGAAGACCACCCACACCTAGGTACCAAAACATTTTTCTTGTCTTGTGTTGTTCTTGCAATAATTTTGGGAATAAAGCCCTAAATTGTAGAGCCTATGCAAAGGGTAGAAACACCTGGAACACAAGTAGCTATGAAAATCCCAAGAATCATTATGAAGGCAATTATCCCAAAAAGGATCATGAATCATTTGAATTTTTTTTTAACAATTTTGGTTCTCTGGGTTATGAAATTGAATCCTACAAATGTAACAATTTTGGACACATAGCAAGAAATTGCATAAGTGATTTGATAGTTTCTTCAAGGGAAACTAGGCATGTTCCTATCAATCATATAGGGGAACAACAAAGAACTTGGAAAAGGAAGAAATAATATTTGAAGGTTGAGGAATGTGGGTTTTCCTTACAAGCCCAAAATAGAAGAATCTATTGGTATATTAACAGTGGATGCTCAAAGCATATGACTGGAGACAAAAACAAATTTGTAACATTAAAGAAAGAAAAAAAGGGGTTTGTCACATTTGACAATGATAACTCAACCAAAACTATAGAAAAGGAACAGTCAGTCTTAAAAACAAATATGTTGTTGTAGAAAATTTCTTACTTGTTGAAAATATGAAACATAATTTTACAAGTGTGATCCAAATGTGTGATCAGAGACACACACTTATATTCAATTCAAAAGAAAGTGAAATAAGGAAAGAAGGATCAAGAAGACTAGTGGAAACAACGACAAGGAATACATGTTGGACAATTGGTTTGGACAATTTATTGTCATTGATCTCAACCCTTAGAGAGTGATTTCAACCCTTGAAGAAGTCTGGAATCCGTGTAGATGCGGTTGATATTGATGGTGAGTTGTTGTCATTGATGGAGTGGTTAATGTCAACAAATGTGTTGGGTGCATTTGATGAATTCTACATGAATCCATGAAGGTGTGGTTATGATAAATAAATTTGGTTGAGGAATATGGACATGAACGAAAGTGTAAATTCAGGTAATATACTCATAGATGGATAATCCTCTTCATTCCATTTCTGGTGAAAATTGGTATGCCACCTGGTTCCTCACGGTTAAGGAGTTATGATGTCATGAATTTGGAAGCTCCAAAGATGGGTTAAGAAGCCCCTAATTGGTTACAATATGGGTTAAGAATCCCCTAATTGGTTGCAAGTCATTAATGAAAGGGTAAAGTGGTTGTAATAAGAAATTTCAAGAATCTCTAAAGTTAAGGAAAGAGGTTACTTAGAAAAAGTATGTATACACCTCAAAAAGTCACTCATAAGTACATTGACACACACATTCTATTGAACATATTCTATGTTTGTAAGTGATTATTATATGAGGTAACCAAGGATATATGAGGTGAATTTCAGAGGGAAGATGAAGTAAAAAAGGGATAAATTCCAAGGGAGGTTGAAGTCTTGTGATGATGTGTTCTAAGGTATGATATTTAAAGGTCATCTTACCATTTTCGCTATAATTTTTTTCTAGAATGATTCATATAGAGAAAATTGGAGGAAGTTATGAAGACATGTCAAGGTACATGTGATAAAATTTTCAGATTCTGGGGCATTGTATTTTATAATATACACTCTGTGGAAAATAAGTTTTTTGGCCAATCCTGAAACTAGTTTCAAACATGTGTTCTGGGTAAAACAATCATAACTTCTTCATAGAGGATACAAATTCAGTGAGACCAATTGAATTGTATAGAGTACAATTATTAGTATTTTTTGTACTATTTTCATAGCTAGATATCAAATATTACACATGTGGAATTCTCTACAAGTTCACTCTCTAGAATAAGACAAAATTCAACAAGGTCTTCCATTTTTTCTATAACTCCTTTTTTGGGATGTTCCAAGCCGTGAAACTTGGAGGAATTGTAGAGAAGATATTGAATAATATTGGGTAAATGTTTCAGAACTTTATTTAGTATAGGTACGAAGTTATGTTTGTTGAAAGTTAGGGTTTGTGGCTAATCCAAAAACTAGTCACGTGAGACTAAGGTAAAGTTTGATGAAGATGTTATTCTCTTGTTGCTGAAGTTGAGGAAGGTATGTAGTTTTGTGATCACATACACAAGGTATATTCCAGAGTTACATATATGTTTATATGCATGATTTGAGGGTTACATGTAGATGATGGTATGGTACATGCTTGAGAGGCATGTCTTGTTAATGCATGTTACATCTTGGTGATGTTGGTATGATACATTGGTTGGTAGTACATCTTGGCTGTATTGATATCTTGGCATCTGGTTTGGTTACATGGTGATGATTTTATATTATTGAGGCTTATTCTTGTCACACTCTTGAAGCATTGTCACATGGTGTATGGTTTTCATTGATAGTGATACATTGTTGAAGAATACACTTGGTATATGCCAACACATGTGTGGTGTTATCACTCCACCAGTTCTCCCAAGTCTGCAAAGGAGACCGACAGAGGTAACCACAAACCAATCTTTTGATTTGGTATCTATCCATACCAAATCAGAGAGGGCTCTCTCAATGATCATAGTCAATAAGGTGACTGGAGAAGGAAAAATATATTAGGCTAGGTATTTAGCTCAGTGAGGTTTTTCTTTTATAGATTTGTTGGACCAGGATCATGAAATCACGGAGCTAGCCCAATGGGTCTTAAAATCAGTTGCAGAGATTTAAAAGGGGCATGGTAGGTATGATCAGAGACACAAATGGATCTGTCGTTGTAGTATGGTAATGAGGAAATCAGATGAAAGAGATTAAGTGAGCATATATGCATGAATTCACTTATTCTGGAAGGAAAACACTTAAATGATAATCTCAACAAAACAGATCATTTCTAGTAATGCTTTATGTTTAAAAGTTAAGAGATTAACATAAGGAAAAATATAGAGAGATTATGAAAACATTTGGCAATAAAATGCATAAGAAAAACTGAAGAAAACAATGTCACTGACCACAACACATGAATCCCTAAAAAATAGTTGCAACTGTATATTTATTCTGTCAAAATCAAGTACACCAGCTCCAATGCTATGAAACACAAGTATCCAATGATTCATTTGGCTTCAATGAGGCTACATATAGATGGAAAAATAAATTTCTCATCAAAGGGGTTGAATCCCTCAGTGTAGGCACAAATCACATGAAAATCTCCAACAAACCCTAATGACTAGAGAGGTTAAAACAAATCCTCCAAATAGAGTTGACTGAGATGCCCCTCATTAATGAGGTCCAAAATTACATCAAAATGAATATAACAAGTCCATTCACCATTAATTACATCACATCAACATATAACTAGATTAATTACATCATCAACCCAAGATTTACTGAGAAAAAGGTCGAAAAATGCATTAACAGGTAAAAACGCAGTGCCTCTCTGCAAAAGTGCAGTGCCAAAACTAGGGGTCAAATACAAAATGATATCTCTTTAACCATACAATGTTTTGCAAAACGGGGAGAGGTTTTTCTAGATAAGGTAGGTTTGGAGAAAAAAAATCTCTCCGTTTTGGGAAATGTGTTTCCATTTACTCAGAATACGTGCCAAAAAATTATGCTTTAACATAAAAGAAAAATTGGAGAATTTGTTTTTCTGAAATAGGCCTCCACAAAAGTTGCATATATCTAAATCTATGATACTTGTGTAAAACATGAATGCGGTTATTGTGTTTTGGTATGTCCTTAAAAAAAAAATCCTTTGGTTTTCCAAAATTCATCTTCATTTGGCTAGAAACCTCTTTTGGAAATGATGACAAAAAACAGAGTCAAAAGCGCAACGCCTCTCTGATAAAGTGTAGCACCCAACTTGTGGAGAATTTTTGAAGGCCTTACACTAATCCAAATACACTTCTGAAAGATGCATTGGATTAGGATGTCTAGTTGTCCATAGAGTCCTTAAGCAAGAAAAATGACCTCTCCAAGGTTGAGAAAAATGGATTTTCCTACAACTACTCTCAAAAGCGCAACAAATGATTTGGCACTTTGATGGAAAGGAACGACTGCTCTGAGGGTGAAAATGGTTTTTCTTGGTGGATTGATATATTTGGAAGTTGGAATGAACAAATTAGATTCTCTCTTGGTATTTAAATAGCTTGGAAGTCGATTTTCTTCTTTGGTGATTATTGGCCCCACCATGTCTTTTCACATCTTGATTTTGGAACTTCAGCTTTTAGAAATTTTGAGACATATTAAATCATAATAGAAATGAAATTACACTTTTGAAACCTTTATTGAAGATATTTCACTATTACTACTCCTTTCAATGCTGAATTTAATGGTGAAATGACCAATTTTCATGATTTTTACCCTATGACCTAATGATGACTCAACATGGAAAAATGAGTTGAATGATGACCATGATGTCCATGACACTCTTTCACAAATAAATGACCTAACCATGCTGATGTGCATTGACCATGAAGGTTGAAAAGAGTAGTAATAAACCTAGTCAACTAACCAATGACCAAATTTTTATTGAAAACCTATTTGAAACCATAAAATTTGACCTAGGACCCTAATCCAAAACTTTGAAATTTTTTTTATCACTGGTGACTGACAAGACTGACAGACACTAACATGTGGAATAAATCTCTTGGTGACGTTGGTACTTGGTTGAGGTACACCATTGATAGTACATTCTTGGTATATCCTATGGTACATGGTGTATGGAATTATTGAGTGATATGGTATATGGTTGAGATACATTGTTGGTACATAGTATGGTACATGTGTTGATGTACATGGTTGATGATTGAGGCATATGATATAGGTGATGGTGCATGATTGATGCAAATTTTGGTACAGGTTATGGTGCATGGTTGATGCACGGTTTGGTAGATATGATAGTGCATGGTTGATGCACGGTTTGGTACAGGTGTTGGTGCAAGGATGATGCACTTATTTTGGTACATGGTTGATGTTTGGTATGGTACAGGTTGATGGTTTGGTACATTATTGGTAGAGGCATGTGTTGGTGATGTTGGACATCTAGTTGAGAGGTGAACTTGTTATATGTGAGAGGATCTAGTTGAGTATCAATGACAGTAATCAGGGGGTTGTATCAATGACAGTAATGAGAGGATCTAGTTGAGTATCAATGAGATCAGAGACTGTGAAGGGGTTGTATCCTCCTTCTGGTTGGAGCCAGAGAATTTAGGGAGTTGTAGCTTCCTTCAGGTTGGTGCATGTAAATCAGGGGGTTGGTTCTTCCTTCTGGTTAGTTATGGATAATTGGGAAGTCGATACTTCCTATGACTGTATTCTTGATATATATAAGAAAGCATTACATGGTTTTCTCTCATTTGGGTTTCCATGTAAATTCGGGTGTACTATGTACTTGATGTGATGTTGCTTATGTTGTTAACTA
>ML777520.1:555771-567901 GCA_009831015.1 Picea engelmannii
CTCTTAGTATTCCAACACTCCAAACAATATATACATCTTGAATGGGATCGAAGAAGAAAGATGTTGTTTGGGAAAAGAAGATGAAATTTGGCTTTGGAATAGGAGAATGGGTCATATACACTTTTATAATCTTAGATCAACAAGAAGTAATTTGTCAGATAAATTCTATAAATTACAAATCCAACGAATACTATGTGCAAGCACTATCAGCATGGAAAACAAACAAAAGTTGAATTCAAGAAAAATGAATACTCTACCTCAAAATCATTGGAGATTGTACACACTGGTTTATGTGGGCCCATAAGAAAAAAAGGACTGGATGGTGAACAATATTGATCTTCCAAATTCGAGAAAATTGTATACAACTCTGCTCATCATGGAAGAAGCGAGACACCGGAGAAAACACGTGAATCCATAATCTACCATCACAACGATTTGCCCTAAGTCACTTATTAGAGACAATCCTACATGAACCAATAGGCATTCAAGGAAAACACAAAGTATGGTGATTCATGCTACTCATTGATGACTACACCAAAATGACCTTGGTTTGCTTCCTCAAGAAAAATTAAGAAGCTTTCGAATGTTTCAGGGTATTCAAGGAATTGGTTTAAAATGAGTCTGGTTTGAAAATCAAATGCTTAATATCATATAATGGAGGTGAGTTTACTTCAAATAAATTCAAGGGTTTCTATTAAGAAGATGGAATAAAAGGAAAATTCTCAACAGTTGGAACACCTCAGCAAAATGGAGTTGTTGAAAGGAAAAACAGAAGTTTACAAGAAATGGAAAGAACCATTTTGAATGACTCTAAGATAAGTGATATCTTTTGGGGACAAGCAGTGCATATAACCATTCATATCTTCAACAAAGGATTGATCAGAAGTAATAGTGATAACACTTCACGTGAGTTATGGAAAGGAAGACTGACCAATGTCAAGCAATTTACAGTGTTTGGAAGCAAGTGTTACATAAAAAGGGAGGACAAGAAGATTGGGAAATTTGACTCCCAGGTGGAAAAAGACATATTTGTTGGGTACTCATGCAAAATAAAAGCATATAAGTACTACAATATAATACTAAACAAGATAGTGGAAATAATCAATGTAAAAGTTGATGAAACAAACTTGTTGAAGACTAGGAAGGAAAGAATAAACTCAAACATCTTTGAAGAATATTAAAATGAAGAACTAAAGAAAGAAGAAGAGGAAGACGAACAACAACAACAACAAGAGAAGCAGTTAGAAGTAGAACAAGAAGAAAACAACCAACAATATTTTAAAACACTTTCTAGGACACCTAACCATTGGGTTCAGAAGAATCATCCACCATAACAAATCATTGGAGATAGAAGTCTCAGAGTAGAAACTAGAAGAATAAGGAAAGCACAAACACTTGAACAAGGACATTTTTCATTATTGTCCACAGTTGAACCAAGTAACTTTGAGGAAGCCAGAAATGATGAAAATTGGATCAAGGCTATGGAAGAAGAACTAAATCAAATAGAGAAGAATGAGACACGGGAACTAGTTCCAAGACCAAAGGACAAAAATGTGATTGGGACAAAATGAGTCTTCAGAAACAAGATAAACAAAGATGGACAGGTAACTAGAAACAAAGAAAGACTAGTGTGCAAAGGATATGCTCAGGTTGAAGGAATAGATTTTGAAGAAACATTTGCTCCCATGGTCAGAATGGAAGAAATATGAATGTTCTTGGCTCATGCATTCTCCAAAAGGATCAAAGTGTATCAGATGGACTTAAAATCAACTTTTCTAAATGGAGAATTAGAAGAAAAAGTCTACATAAAACAACCAAAATGGTTTCTACTATCAGAAAAGGAAGACTGTGTTTGCATATTGAATAAATATTTTCATGGACTTAAGCAAGATTCAAGAGCTTGGTACTCAAGATTGGACATGTAATTACAACAACAAGGATTCAAAAGGGGAATGTAAATAGTAACCTCTACATAAAAGTGGATCAAGGCAATATGATTATTATTGAAGTGTATTTTGATGACAACATCTTTGGAAGTGATGATGATATTTTGAGTCTGAATGTTTCCAAGGATATGAAAAATGAATTTGAAATTCCCCTACTTGGGGAGTTTACTTTCTTCTTGGGACTCTAGATATATTATCTAGATGAAGGAATTTTCATTTCCCAAACTATGTACATCAAGAAAATGTTAAAGAAGTTCAAAATGGAAGACTGTAAACCTATGAGTACTCATATGGTTACCGGTTTCAAGTTGAGAAAAGATGATGAATCTAAAGAAGTGGATCAAATACTCTACGGATCAATAATTGGTAGTATACTCTATGTGATAGCTTCAAGACCAGATGTAATGCAAACAGTTGGAAAAGTTTCAAGATTTCAAGCGACACCAAAGGAAGCTCATGTTCTAGGAGTGAAAAGGATCTTCAAATATATTAAAGGAAAAACAAATTTTGGGATATGGTATCCGAAAGGAAACAAGTTAACTATGGTTTCATACATGGATGTAGATTGGGTAGGAACTTGTTAGAAAAACAACATCACAGAGAAATAAAATAAAACAAATGTGGAAATAAAACAAAAAAGATACACAATACAATAGAGACACAAATATACATGGTCCACCCAGTGTGGGCTACGTCCACCAGAGAAATTTCCAGGTCCTTCCTTTATTATTATCCAACAAATGAAGGCATACAACCTACAACACACCTGCTGTAATTTATTCTTCTTTCTCTCACAATCTCCTATCTTAGAATAGAATATTCGCTATCCCTCACAGTCGCAATACAATTCCCTCATACATAAAATATGTTTTCCTTCTAGGGTAAAAATCCCTAACATAACTTCTACCGTCAAATCTATGACCTTATAATGAATGATCTAGATTGACTACGAATTACAATATTCTATAAGGAAAATTTTCCAAAAATTTCACTTCAGGGGCGTTGCCTCTGAATCCCCCATCAAAGGGGGGATCCATTAATTGTCATCACCCCCCCTCCTCCCCCCTATACCCCATTTAATAAAATAGTGGGGGGGACAAACCCCCCCACACCCCCCCTTCAGGAAATGGGATCCAAACATGGCTGAAACAAACCTCTGAGTTAGGAAGATAATCAGGCTCCACAACCAACATAAGTATTGATGACAAAAGAAGTACAAGTGGAGTATCTTTCTACTTAGGCGACTTCTTAGTGTACTGGTTGAGAAAGAAGCAATCTTCAGTATCCTTATCCACTTCAAAAGCATAGTATATTGCAACAACATGTTGTAATCAAATTATTTGGATGAAGAAAACCCTGCAAGACATACAAGTGGGATATGATGATCCTATTCCGATACTCTGTGACAACACCTATGATATAAACATCTCCAAGAATCCAATGATGCATTCCAAGACCAAACATATTCCTATTAAGTTCCAATTTCTATGGGAAAAATTCATAGAAAAGAATATCAAGTTGGAGTACATTGGGACAAAAGAAAATATTGGAGACATCTTCACAAAACCTCTTCCTAGGGACTCCCTTGAGTATCTTCGAAAAAAAATAGGAGTAATTTATGATGTCATTGATTGTCATCGATGTCAACCTTAGAATAATCCCTAAAGAAAATCCCAGAATCCCCTAAAAGTGATGATGATGTGTCTACTTGAAGAATCGTTGAAGAAGCCTTGAAGCAGCTTGGACATAAGTGTATATAACTCCAAAGTGTTCCCCTTATGGCATATATTTTAAGCATGGTCCTCGGGGGATGAGATAACACGTGGTTGTTTTCACATGCCCCCTTTGAGTTGTACACAAATGGATCCTTGAAGGAGACTTGAAGAAATCCCTAAAAATAAGAGAAGAAGCCCCTAAATCCAAGTGAATAATCACCTAAATCCAAGTTAATAATCCCCTAAATCAAAGAGAAGAAGCCCCTAAAGTAAAGTGAATAATCCCCTAAGGTTGGTCATCCTTAAGGAAGAGGTGTGACCCTTGGTCACACCCCCTCATGTGGAGAATCTCATATAAATAAGAGGAGTCCCATTTGGAATTTGGATCACACCAATTCGACCTAGCCAAGGAAGAGGAGAAAATTTCATCCTAGAGGAATGAATTCCCAAGGGAATATGGAGTGAAGAAGGTGAAATTTCAAGAGAAGATGAAGTCTTGTGATGGTTTGTTCTAAGGTTTTTCTTTGAAGTTAATCTTGTAATTTTCATTATAATTTTTTTTCTAGAATGATTTAGATAGGGAAACTTGGAGGTATTTTAGAAGAGATAGAGAAGAATATTGGATACAAATTTCAGGTCTTGACTCATTATAGGTTTGTATTTATACTCGGTGGAAGTTGAGGTTTTTAAAACTAGGGTTTTCTTCTTCAAAACGAGCCATCTTTCCATTTTCGCTATAAAGTTTTTTCATGGAAAATTCATGGAGAAAAACTTGGAGTAATTTCATAGAATATATAGGAAGATTGGATATAAATTTCAGATCCCGATTCATTACAAGTATGGATTTATACTTGTTGGAAGTTAGGGTTTGTGACTAATCTAGAAACAAGTCCCAAACAAGTGTTCGAGATACAACTATTATATCTGAAGCTTGGTAGGTCCAAATTGAATTCCAATTGTTTCATTAGAAGGATAACATATCCTAATATATGAGGTCCAAGTTTCAGAATCAGAAACACAAAATTGAGCAAGTGGTGAATCTTACAAGTTTGCAGATTTGAGGTACAATTCTGAGCATTTTTTATGTAGATTTAAGAAGTGATTTTAGATTTGTATTTGAAGGTTGATTTGATCCTGTATAATCATTTAAACTATTCCAATGGGATTGGTGTCTCCTTTTAGTGGGTTCTATAAAAATCAGGGACTGGGTGCTTTCTTCAAGTTGGTGCTTGTAAAATCTTGAAACTACTTAAGAAAAGTTTATGTGGTTTTCTCCCAGTTGGGTTTCCATGTAAAACTATGTGTGCAATATGTATGATTTTGTGTGATGATGAATGACATAATTAATTGTTAATTTTTAATTAGTGCTTGAAGGTTAAAATTGTCCAAATAAATCTATATTGATTCATCCCGCCCCCTCTCAGTATTCTTGAATATTCTAACAAAACCTCCTTCACCTTCTTCAATGGAAGATGCATGATTTAACTCGTCCACATCTCCCAACAATGGTAGATATGATACCACATGATAAAAATATGGATCAATAAAATAACAAAGAAAATCAAGAACTCATAATATGGCGGAAAAGGTACCAAGCCGAATCAAATTTCATTAACATAATGTAAATATATATAGTACATAAATAGGTAACCACTAATAACGATACACATAACTAAGTGTACGTTTACCAAGGATAACAATTATATCCTTAACTAAACATAAATTGGTTTAGGACATTAAGATTGCTACAATATTTCTAACATGGCTCTCTTCTTGGATTCACATACATCCCTTCAAATTAAGGGGGGGATGTTGGAAATGTAATTTGTTGGGGTTACACACTTGAAGAAATGTGAAAATTCAAGTGATAGTAACAATCATAGGGAGTCTAAGAGACCTTTTCGAAGATGGATCTAACGGTCAAGTAATTGTATTTATAGATGTATCATATCAATGAATAATGCAATCTCATTTTTATCTCTATTTGTGCTTTCTAACAATTTTATTGCATCTCTTCAATCTTGGTATATTTAGCAGTGAGTGTCATAGTGATATTATGCATGCACATACAGAAATAATATGTTGACAATTGTACATTAATATTGGATTTATATATTATATATACATTACAAAAAAACATAAATATTGAAATTTAAATACACATTACAACAATTAGATATTGACACTTTTGGAATCAAAATTGACACTTTTGTATTTCAAAATTCACATTTTTTGAATAAAAAAATCATACTTTTTGGGTTCAAAATGATTCAAAATTCACACTTTTAGAATAAAGAGTCACACTTTTGGAAACTTTCCACTTTCATAACCAAAATTTTCACTTTGGAAAGAGTGATATATGTGATACTTCCAAAATTGAAATTCACAGTTTTTTAGTCTAGATTCTGGTTTATTAACCCAAATTTAATGAAATAGGGGTTCAATACAAAATATTTGACCATTTTAGCAACGTTTGTTATGAAGAAACATTACTGAGTTTATCAGTGTTCATTGTACAATAACTATGCTCCAATGCATATGTCTATATTAAGCACTTTGATGCACACAATTGAATTGTATGCACCACCTAACCCGAAAACAATTTTAGCATAAAATTGTTTACTTAGTTTCAAAAACATATTTCATCATTTTTCTATTTCATTATCAAGCGAGTTTATTGATAGAATATGGCTAATAGAAGATTACGAAAAAAAATTATAGCAACAAAGGCAAGGAAAGCACATCCCAATGAGTGAACATGGCAAGTTCTTTTAAAATTTAATATAAAAGTAATATATTTGAATTATTTGTATATTTAAATGATGTGAATTGGATAATGCATGCCATGCAAAACAAAAACTTGAAGAAACTCCAAAAGATCATTAGGAATTTAAGTGGAAAGGAGCATAAAATATTTATGAAAATGTTAAAAAGAGAGAAATTGGGTGGATGAAAAGGTGATTAATATGATTTATTTATTTTTACTTTTTACTATAAATGTACTTCTTAACAATAATCATTAACATATTTCAAACATTAAATTTTGCATTTGTTGAATGTTGGGTAGGGATTAATAGTCTAGAAATAGAAGGTCATCCTAAGAAAATAAAAGTTATGAAGGATGTAAATGATGATGAATTGCCCCTAATTTCATTTGGAGTAATGTTGAAAGTTAATGAGAGGGGGAAAATCTTTTATAAAAATATGGGGAATATAGTGGAAATAACATATAGACATTCTTTTCATTTCCAATACAAAATGAATCCAATGACTCCAAGAATCGGGTTATACATAGACTACAGTAAGCATTTATGAAGTAATGATCAATGCGACCTGTGAAACTTACAATAACAAAAAGGAATAATTTAAAATGTATTATTTCTAATCATGTTGTTTTTGTAATATGCATACACTTGTCCAAAAAATAACCAAGTTGATATATTTCTATATTTATTTTCATATAAATATTATCAATTTTTCTATTGTATTTTTTGCTTTTTGGGAATATTGATAAATTACAAAGGACAATCGACGTGATACAAGAAACATATCGATAAGGATGTCAACATTAATGTACAACGAGATGATCAAAGAAATGAGCATAATTGCATCTCAAAAGGAACCATCCCCCAAAAAACATGCATCAAATGTATGTATCCAGTGATTTTTTCTATGTACAAAGAGTTTAACTGTAACATGAAATATTAATTTTGATTATTTAGTTATGGTAGAAAAGAAAAGAAAATGGAAACCATTCAACAAAAAATGATTGATCGCAAAGTTTTTCGGTACTTAGTATATTATCATTACTTAATATTTCATATTTGTTGTGAGTATGCATTTTAATTGATTTACAATCATCCATGGATGTCTTCGAACATGTGCTAACATACAAAGAGGAACCATCCGAACATTTGATTGACATTGGATTGAATGTGGTTTATGAATATATGTTGGAGTATCAAGGGTAATTGAACAATTTATAAGTAACTATGTTATTTTGCTTTTCTTATTTTATAATGAATGGAACAACAAGAAACCTTTAATTATATATATGCTTTGTCATGGCATATAAAATTCAAAGTAAACAAGGTATGGAGTGGATCCAACAAAAGACATCTTGAGAGATGGCGTGAACCATGGTTTCGAAAGAATGTGCATTGTTTATGAAGCACTCACTACTATGACACGCTTTTGATTTACGCCATCATGTATATTATATTCTAAATATAAATATACTCAATTTACACTTTATTTCTATGTTTGTATATGGAACATGAAAATGTCCAATGTCAAAATCATGCCACTCAACAAAATATTCGAAATAACCCAAGTACAATATCCCATGCAAGTGATGAAGAAATAAGACATGAAAGTAGCTCAAGAAACGACAATAGTTCAATGTTGATCACCAAAATTGAATGTTACAAGTAGTATATTTTGGAATGTTTGTATGTAAAGATTAGACATGTTTAATGTAGAGATATTGTCCCAATTGGATGACAACATGTTATCAATAACTGTAACAATTATTTATTGACATTTTGAATACCCTGGACCTTTATGTTGTCCCATTTTGTATAACAAAGGGTTTCTTATTCGTATATAATAAAATAAATGCTGTATTCTATTATTGCATTGTCCAGTGTCATAAAATGTTACGTTGTTGATTAAATATATGGATGATTTACATTGTTACAATGAATAGAGGTGTAACCAGTTGGTATATTTGTTTAAATGAAACAAGACATCGATACAATGATTATATTCAAACAAAATCATTAGAATATAAAATATATTAAAAATATTTGATTTTCTAATCACTAATTGTTTTTTTGTAAAAAAACAAGAAGTTCCATTTGCATACCCACAACATGAAAAAATTTAGCATTGAAATATAGTGTTGGATTGTATTCATTTGAAATCAACGATGAGGTTCATACTTGTTTAAGCATCAACGTGTTTAAATCAATATTACACACTTGTGCAAATAACTATAATAAAATCATTGATGTTCCTAACAAACACACTACTTCCAACTTCAACAATATGGTTACCACTACCATTATTGTTATTGTTACCATTACAATAATTTAGGGTGCACAAGATGATATACTGATGCAGGAGAATCTCACAACAAGTTATAGAATTGATCTCAAGGATCAAAGACATTTACCGAGGGAGTTGGTTCCCTAATTTATTTTATTATATCTGCAATAATTACGAAATATCTCTAGAAGACATTTTCGTTGAGTTTGTTTGATTAGATATTGATTTGTTTGTCATAGGTGTTAAGTCCTTTGCTAAATATTAGGAACAAATCTCTATTTTAGGCATTTGTTAAGATAACTCAGGATTCATTTTTTTGTGAGCTATCCGAGGGATAGAGATATATTGAAATATGTGTAAGAGGCTGAGTGGAGGGAGTGTGCGATATTGAATATGTAAAAGTGTGGATTGCACAGGTCCAAGAGACCAAGAAGGAAAGATATTTCTCATGTAAATTTACTCCTTCATTGATAAAAAATAAAGAATTGAGCATGTGGTGTTGTCACGCTGTGTGTTTTCATTTTGTCATGTTGTGTGTTTGAATTGTTAAACTATATGTATAGTGTATCTTGGTAGAGTGACGAGTTTATGTGATTGTAGAAAGATCATGCACAATTAATTTTAGCAAGTTCTAAAATTTTGTTTAAAATAATATTTCCCGAGTATTATTCTTCACGGGAACAAACATCCACGATTTGACACAGTGGAACAACTTGTAAATATCTACAACAATTTAGTATTGTTGCAGGATTCCGCGTGCAGAGTAACCTGCGACACACCCACATTGTTTGTTGAATTTTGTGCAGAATTGCCTGTGATAGATTTCGTCAACATTGTTCGTTGATGCTTCCTCGCGTATAGGTATATCCGCGTAGTGGTAATTACACACAAAATTATCTATGGAATAACGCAATTCAACGTTGTGGGAAAAATGAAAAATTTCAATGCTTGTTCGTGTTGACTTGAGGCCAGCCAAGTAACTTGAATATTGAATACGACAAAGTGTTGAAAACTTTGTGATTGTGGGTTGAAGTTGGTGGTATTTGACATCATTTTTTTAATCAGAGCATCGTTGCATCTAAGGAATCATGCCACCCAAGCGAGAAGGAAGAGATATGAATGTGGTAACTGATGAGTTATGCTATGAGTTGAGGTGTATCTAGGCAAGGATGAAGGCCATGGAGACAACTTAGAGGAGAGAACCTGACCTAGGAGATGTCAGTGAGAGTGAAGATACAGGCTCTAAAGAGGAAACAAAAGGAGCTATAGGAGGAGAAACAACAGAGGAACAACTAGTAATAATGGTCACAAAAGTTGGATCCAAACCTAATATGGAAGTGCCCATGTATGAAGGTAATTTAAATGTTGATGAATTATTTGAATAGATAAATTCCATGGATAAATATTTTGATTATGAAGAGGTAGAAGAGGAGAAGAAGGTGAAGCATGTAGTGACTAGGATAAAGGGACATGTGGCTCTATGGTAGGATGAGTTGCAGGAAGACAAAAGGAGAAAAGGAAAAGCTAAGATCAGAAGTTGGGATAGAATGGTGGCCAAATTTAAAGTTAAGTTCATGCCTAAGGATTATCAATTGATTTTTTTTTAGACAATTGCAAAACCTTAGATAGAAAACTATGACATTAAAAGAATGCATAGAGGAATTCTATAGGTTGAACAATAGAGTTGGTCACATTGAGGAAGATGTTGAGAAGGTTGTTAGATACATAAATGATTTGAGGTATGAAATTCAAGATGAAATCAACCTTTTTTCGTTGAGAATTATTGAAGATGCATACCAATCATGTTGAAGGTAGAAGAGAATTTGGTTAGAAAGCAGAGCCAGTGAAACAGAGGAAGGAGTCCAACAAGAGGCAAAGAAAAATATAATAGAGGAATATTTCAACCTTCAAAAGAAGAGGCAAGAAGTTCAAGCAACCAATCACCAAGAGGTAGAATATTTTTCTCAAGAGGTCGAGGAAGAGGCAGAGAAATGAGATGTTATACATGTGGTAAAACATGACACATGTCATGGGACTGTCCAGAGGACAAGGAAACAAATCATAGGAATGAACATGTTGCAGAAAAAAGGAAGAAGATGTGAATGCAGTAGAAAAAGAAGAAACTCCATAGGTAGGGGAATCATTGTTGTTGAAGAGAGTTTTGGTTAAGGCAAAAAAGGAGGTTCATAAACCAACTCAAACGAAAAGTATGTTCAAGACTGTATGTAAGTCAAGAGGTAAGTCTTGTAAAATTTTCATTGATAGTGGTAGCATAGACAATTTGGTTTCCATAGAGATGGTAGAGAAATTGGGATTGCAAAGGCTAGTACATCCCACTCCCTACGGAGTATCCTAGTTTCAGAAGGGACATCAGATTTTGGTGAATGAACAGTGTAAAGTGGAATTCGATATTGGTAGCTACAAGGATGAGGTGTTATGTGATGTAATTCCCATGGACATTTGTCATATTCTTTTGGGAAGTTCATGGAAGTATGACAAGAAAGTCATCCATGATGGTAGAAGGACCATTTATTCTCTCAAAAAGAATGGGAACAAGTATGTGTTGTTACATTTGAAGGATGAGACAACCAAGGAAGAAATTGGTCTAAGTGTATTGATGATAAGTGGGAAGGTGTTGCTACAAGAACTCAAGAAAGAAGAAGAGATTCATTTTTCCTTAATTGGTAAGCCAAAGATAATACTCACTAATACAAACCTGGATGATTTACCTACATAAGTTAAAGTTATGCTTGATGAATTTGCTGATATTATAGTGGATGAATTAGCAAATACTTTACCTCGTGTGAGAAGTATTAGCCATCACATTGATTTAATCCCTAGAGAAAGTTTTCCTAATAAAGCAACATATAGAATGACCCCATAAGAGAACGCAAATATTAAAAGGGAGGTACACGATCTGTTAGATAAAGGATTGGTGAAGGAGAGTTTGAGTCCATGTGTTGTACCTACAATACTCAACCCAAAGAAGGATGGAGGATGGAGCATGTGCATTGACTCTAGAGAAATCAACAAAATTACCATAAGGTGCATATTTCCATTGCCTCTCATAGATGATTTGATGGATTGTTTGAGTGGTTCAAAACATTTTTCAAAGATTGATTTAAAGAGTGGATATCACCAAAATTGAATCAAGAACATTCCAAGTGGGTTGAATTTCCCCAGAATTTTAGATTTGTAATTAAAGACACAAGTGGTAAGACTAAAAAGGTTGTTGATGCTTTGAGTAGAATTAATTTAATTTTACAAGAATTTCAAGTCATCATTTGTAAGGTAGCTAGAGAGGTAGTGGGGTCCACTATATTATTAAATAAGGCCCACTATGGTAGTTAGATATAATAAATGTAAGAGGACTTCTTAGAAGGTTCTACTTCTAGAAGATTCCTCCTCTAGAATGTTCTT
>ML777520.1:569326-585053 GCA_009831015.1 Picea engelmannii
GGATCCCTTCCATAATAGGATCCATTGTATGGTGTTGCCCTACCTCAAGGGTTTGGTAATAATATTGTGTGATTTCTTCTATCTTGCTTTGTGGATCTATTGTGTATTCAGTATTTGTGGTGATTATATTGGTAGATCTATTCTTATATTGGTAGATCTATTCAGGTTCTTAACATCATTTTAGGCTTTGATGGTTTAAAAGAAATGTATCAAGATGATGTAGATTTCAAGGATGCCTATGGAGCTTGTGAAAATCTTGTTGCTGGTAACAAAATTCAATGGTTGGACTATATGATACAGAAATGATTATTGTTCAAGAACAATAAATTGTGCATACCAAAGTGTTTAATGAGGGAAAATCTAATCAAAGGAAAACACAGTGGAGGATTGTCAGGACATTTTGGAAAAGATATAACCTTTGATGAGGTAAATTATTGGCCAGGTGTGCAAAATCAAGTGAATAATTTTGTGGAGAAGTGCAGAATTTGTCAGCATGCTAAAGGGAAAAGTCAGAATATAAGATACTATCAACCACTACGCATTCCAAGAAGACCATGGGATGCAGTGAGTATGGATTTTGTGTTGGGATTTCCAAGAACATAGAGAGGTAATGATTCAATATATGTTGTGGTAGATAGATTTTCAAAAATGGCTCATTTCATTGCTTGTACCAAGACTAGTGATGCGAAAAATGTTGCAAATTTGTTCTTAAAGAGGTTGTAAGGTTGCATAGTTTACCCAAAAGTATAGTTTCTAATAGAGACACTATATTTGTGGGACACTTTTAGAGAACCTTATGGAAAAAGGTTGGTACTAATCTTATTTTTATCTCGTTCTATCATCCACAGACTGTTGGACAGACCGAGGTAGTAAATAGAAGTCTGGTAAATATTTTGAGAAGCCTTGTGAATGAGAACCCTAGGAAGTGGCATCAGATGCTTTCTCAAGCTGAATTTTCATATAATGACTCACCAAATAGAAGCACATGGGTGAGTCCATTCCAAATTTTGTATGGAATGCATCCTAGGGGAGTGTATGAGTTAAGGAATTTGGGAAAGCAGGAATTGAGAAGTGTTGATGGTGAGGATTTTGCAGTGAGTATACAAGAGTTACACGAAAGGGTCAAGTAGAAATTGCAAGAGAGCAGCCACAAGTATAAGTAGAGAGCAGACATGAAGAGAATACTAGTGGATTTTGAGGTTGGTGATTTGGTCATGAAATATTTGAGGAAAGAGAGGTTTCATGTAGGGACTTATAACAAATTAAATCTTAGAAAGATTGGACCATGTAAAATTTTAAGGAAATTTTCTTCTAATGCCTATGAAATAGAAATTCCAATTGGTGTTGGAATTTCTCCAATATTTAATGTTGTAAATGTATATCCCTTTAAGGAGACAGAGGATGTTTCATCATATGAACTTGTAAGTTATGGAGATCATACCATAGGATGGAAAGAAGAACTACCCAGAGCAGTGAAAAAGGAGATTGAGATATTATTGGATATGAAACTATTGAAGAAAACCAGAGACAAAGAATATTTCCAGTACTTGGTCAAATGGAAAGGTTGATCAACATAGGATTCTACTTGGATGAAAACAACTAAAATTTCCAAGTACAGTGTAGACCTTGAAGACCTAATGAATATTTATTTTCTTCCCCGGGAGTGTGATGCAGGAGCATCTGACAACAAGTTCTAGAATTGATCTCAAGGATCAAAGACGTTTACCAAGGGAGTTGGTTCCCTAATTTTTTTTATTATATTTGTAATAATTACGAAATGTCTTTAGAAGAAATTTTCATTGATTTTGTTTGATTAGATATCGAATTGTTTGTTATAGGTGTTAAGTCTGTTTCTAAATATTAGGAACACATCTATAGTTTAGACATTTGTTAAGATATCTCTAGTTTATAATTCATTTGTTTGTGAGCTATCCGAGGGCTCGAGATATATTGAATGTTTTATAAGAGGCATAGGGGAGAGAGTGTGTGAGATTGAATATGTAAAAGTGTGGATCGCACAAGTCCAAGAGACCAAGAAGGAAAGAGCTTTCCTCTGTAAATTTACTCCTTCATTGATACAAAAAAAGAACAGAGTGTGTGGTGTTTTCACACTGTGTGTTTGCATTTTGTTGCGTCGTGTGTTTGAATTATTAAAATATATGTATAAGCTATCTTGGTAGAGTGACGAGTTTATGTGATTGTAGGAAGACCGTGCACAATTAATTTCAACAAGTTCTAAAATTATATTTAAAAGAATATTTCCTGAGTATTTATCTTCGTAGGAACAAACAATCACGATTTGGCGTATTGGAACAACTCGTAAAGATATTTGACAATTTAGTATTGTTGCAAGATTCTGTGTGCAAAGTAACCTGAGACACACCTGCATTGTTTGTTGAATTTCAAGAAGAATTTCATGTGACAGATTTTGTCAACATTGTTTGTTGATGCTTCCACAAGGTATATCTGTGTAGTGGTAATTTCGCACAGAGTTATCTATGACAGGGTGCAATTCAACGCTGTAGGTAAAAGGTAAAATTTGAAAGCATGTTCGTGTTGATATGAGGACAGAGATGCAACCCGAATATTGACTAGGGTAGAGTGTTGAAAACTCTGTGATTGTGAGTTGAATTTGGTGGTATTTTCCATCATATAAGCAAATGTGATTTTACATATGTAATATGCATTGATGCTTTCATTATATAAACTATGCATCGTAGCTTTTTAATACACACACACACACAGATTGATGTGTAATATATATTTTTAAAGCCTCAGTGTGTATCAAACTATGATGCACCTGAATATATTATTGATAGAAGTTCCCTGGCTATTTTAATATCTAAAATACATACAAAGGATTCAAAAATATGATGTACACGCTAGTGTTTATTATATATATTTTAAATCCCCGACGCATATTATTACTTAGCACACCAATTCCTAATATATATAATTTGTGCACTGGTGCACTTTTTTTCTTTTTTGTAAGCTAAATAATTTATGTTACCTCAAAAAATTGAAATCCATACATGAGCTAGAGGACCTCATGAATGCCCTTCCATCATTGGAAACCAGAACCAGTGCTAGGTCCTGTGAGGTTTGTCCATATCTTACCCAAAGTGCTAGAGCTAAAATGTTCAAATCATTACAAGTTTTACAAAAGAGGCATATATGCTTGCAAGAATTGAATCCTGCCAAAACTTATATAAAAGACAAAATTGAAGCCATAGACAGGAAATGAAAGGCATACTCCAAAAGCACCATTTTCACCCTTTCCATGAGGAAGATGATTCCATGCAAGGGAAAAAATATAGGGTTGACTACACTCAAGACGACATTGAAGAGCAGGATCGCCCAATAAAGAGTCAATGAGAGCGTCCATTCCATGGCTTATGTTTTCCTATCGAAATTGTCGGTCTGCTACATCACAATAAATGTTGAAGAATAATTAAATATGCTTCTCTGAGAATCCACGCAGAAGGACTTGGCCTGCCATCTCTTGGTCACCTTTTGCTCGAACTTGGGACAAATTGGCTTGCAGAATGTGCTCTTCTGACTGTACATTTACTTCAAGAGGTTGTGCAAGGGATAACACATTATCCTGGAGAGAAGTAGGCGGTATTTCCTCCTCAATAATGGCATAACCCCATTTCTCCTATTCACGACGATCATTCTCAATGTTTGACACTTATACAGAAGGGAGAGAGGGGAGGGATGATGGGATAGAAACGATTGAGGAATGGTAGGGAGGATGGTGACGAATTGCTAGATAGAGGTAGTAATCCATGCCTCGCCAAGATCTACCTCGTTCCCAAGGCATGATGTAGAGAGGGAGAGGGGTAAGTTGGGGAGAAGGAGTGCAACAAGGCTTCGCTAGAGAAGACTCAAAGCTGGAGAAAAAAGCAGAGGGAAATAGCATAACTGAAAACATAGAGTGGTGCAAGGAAATAATGCTAAACCAAGCCAAAAAGGAAGCCATTAATCTGGAGGCGATGCCTTATGTATCCAATGTACCCTTCTGAGCAGAGCCCACCATCAGTGAAAGTAAGTCTCAATAAGAAAAGATAGAGCAACTTATCAACAAGGAAGCATTGATTGATAAAAAGACGATGACCAATCTAATTAAATTAGAGAATTCATTAGATGTAAAGATCCAAACCATGAAGAAAGGAACCAATACATAGTTAATAGACATCATAAATCATAAAGATGTTTATATTGAGATATTATCAACCAATAAATCACCAAAATTATCAAAAGATGAAGGTTCCAAAAATAAGACATAAGGTACAAGAATGCTTTACCATCATCATAATTATAAAATTCATCATATAATTTAACAAACTAGTCATTGACAAAATCAATATGAGAAACTAAGTGAAGATCCTACTATATTAAAGAGAAGCGCACGTGTGGAATCTTATCATTTCCCAAATAATAGAAGTCGTCGCCACACAATTTTGCAGAAAATTGAGTTAGGGTGGTCTAACCCTTTCACAACATGACAATGTTGCTCAATGCTTCATAACTCATATGGTCTCATGTCATCAACCATCACAATTTCAAGAACAGATAATCGTGAAAATACAATACAAGCCAAAACAAAGACATAAAGTTTTTTCATAAAATGCTTTGAGGACAAAGCATTTTTAAATGGATAATAAATGTTATGCACATAAATATATAAATAAACATCTATAAATAACAACAACAACAACAATAATAATAAATGAAGTGACACACCCTAACTAAGGACGTGACCTATCAATCATGACTAATCAATGCATATAAGTATACCATCACATGACATTCTATTATCAATATATCTCAATCAAACATTATTCAATTATATAAAATATTAGAATCTATATGGATTTCAATTTATTGTCCTTATTATGTTGGATATTTAATAAATGAACTTTGTTCATTTAAGCTTTCATATGTTTCCAGTATGACTTATGACATCTCTTCACAAACCACATACTTTCTTTGGCGACATCCTTCAATGATCTCACACAATGTCTACAACATCCATAATGCAACTAATTTTACACTAGCATACCCCCTTAATGAGTGAATGGGGATTTCGATGTGATCTGGGTAAGGAAGTACATGATAGGACAATGACTTATGACATCTCTTCACAAACCACATACTTTCTTTGGCGACATCCTTCAATGATCTCACACAATGTCTACAACATCCATAATGCAACTAATTTTACACTAGCATACCCCCTTAATGAGTGAATGGGGATTTCAAAGTGATCTGGGTAAGGAAGTACATGATAGGACAAGAAGGATTTTGTTCTATCTCCATTGCAAAGTGTGATTAAAATAGGATCTCGTCATCAGAGCAATGTTTGTCTTGTTCTCGGACTTGTCCTCATCCAAACCAATAAAATTCAACATTTATAGAAAGGATTACCTTGAACTTAGAGGACCTGCAAAAGAAAACTCTTTAGTTCTCAACATAGAAACAATGTTTAGAATGTACACCATTGAAATCAAAGATGAGGTGAATAACAAATCACCTTCTAAAGTCACAATGCAAATTTATATAATGTGTATGCCATTTCAAACAACAATCAAGTCAGAAAACTTTCCATGTGTGGCAAACAAACCTCATTAATCACCATAGGATTGATATATGAACAAATGTTATTCTCTGAATGTAGGATTGATATATGAACAAATGTCATTCTCTGACCGGTAAGTATTTAAACATACATCTAAATTGGTTTTTACATAGATTATGCCAATCCATAGAAAGAAGAAGACTGCTGTCCATGTTTTTTTTAATGCAAAAGCATCACATAAATATTGTTGTATTGTCTAAGCAATGTATCCCCACCTCCTTGACTGAGATATTTACAGATGCCACATCATCTAGATGCTACCATGTCACCATTCATTGGGTGCTTATTGTAGAGCTTTCTAAAGTCTCTGTTCCATAGAAACGGTTCCTCAGTTCGATTACGAAAAACTGAAACTCTATTGTCAGCTGAGTATACACGGTTCAGAACATAAAATGGGGTGAGAGAGGCTCGAACTCTCGACCTCAGGATTCCTCAGTATCAGCTATGAGACCTACGCGCTAACCAACTGCGCCACCACCCCAGATGTTATGAAGCTCAAACATTTAATTTGTCTCGAAAGTTAGACATGTTTATATTTATTTCCATCTTACACTTATTCATTTTAATTTGAAATCAAAATTCATGTCAGATTTTTATAGTCAATTGAATCCCCTAATCGGCCAGACATGCCACGAGAAGAAACGTGGAATAGTGATTTTTGTCTGTTTTTCTGGTTCTATATTTTATAACTTCGCTAATTTTGAAGGGAGGTGTACGAATATTCATGTTTTTAAAATCACATACTATGCAGTGATATATGTAAAAAGAAAGAATGGTGTTGATGTTTTTCCAAACCGTGAGTTGGGTATAAAAAGAAGATATTTTATTGAAGTTGAGAAATAAATTAATTGAGAATAAATGTAAACCTAAAATAAAAGTTTATGAAAAAACTAAATTATGGATATGGAAGCATGAATATAAAAAATAACGAAAGAAACATACACAAAGCAAATTAAATTACAACAATGTTTGTAATACTAATGAAATGAATTTTACATTGTTTTATGTGAGAGTGAGTGAGAAATGTCAATTGAGTTTAGCTTGGGTGGTTGGGAGGAATGATTGTTATCTTCCTCACCTACGTTCAACTCTCACAAGTGACATGTTGAGCTCATAACATGTATATTGTTGTAATGGCTTCAAGTCTTGTTGTTGATCAATCTTGTATCGTGAAAATATGTGAGAGAGTGAGAACTAGCAATGGTTAGCATACAAATGTTGAGTATACATACAAACTATTGACCTCATAATATGTATATTGTTGTAATGACTTCAAGCCCCGTTGTTGATCAACCTTGTACCCTGAAGATATGTGAGAGAGTGAGAATATGAAAGATGATATGTCTACTATGTCATACTCCATATGTTACATTTTATACATAGAAATACAAATTATAGAGTGGTTCTGCAAAAAATGGTCAATCTTCATTTTTTCGCACACCATTTGTTATTATTAGTGTGCACGAGTGACGATCCTAGCAATGGTTAGCATGCAAATGTTGAGTATACATACAAACTATTGAAGTGTATTGGATGCTTCCAGGATGGAACTCGACAAAAATGATAGAAATTTGGTGCACCAAATGATGTAGATGATTTTTGGGTTGTGGGGGTGTTAGCTTCTCACCCCTACAGGGGCACTGCTTGATGCAGGAGCATCTTTGGTTCTGGGCAATCTGCATCACCCAAAAACATTTCAATTTTGTACAAGTTAAATTAGGACGAGTAAGGATGGCTGCAACCCTACTCGACAGCTCGTGTTGTTACTCCCTGTTAAAAAAAATAAAATTATAGTGTTGCAACTCCTATGCTACAACTCCACGCTACATGATTAGTGTTGCAACTCACTACAACTCCTATGTTGCGACTCCACTCTACAGGATTTGCGCTAGAATTTTTATGTTGCAACTCAACGTGTTGATTCCAAATTCCATCCACATAGTTCATGAAGATTAAGCACCAAGTGGAAATCATTGGTGAGGGAAAAGGAAACGAAACTAAATTGGAAAACGTCTGGGAAATGAACAATCATGACTCTTCATATTTCCAACGGAAGAGGAAAAAAGTCAATTGACAGAAACAACATAAAATAGAGGGGAAAGGAAGATTTTGGGGTTGATTTGAGCTAGAAGAAAGGAAAGTTTCCCTCAATTCGATTTGAAGTGACTGAGATAGCCACCAAGAAAGAGATCAAGAAGAGGCAGTGTCCGTTGCAGAAGAACATCACAATAATCAATTCTAGTCTGGTGAGAAATATGTATTTCTCGATTACATTGTAATAAGGGGCATTCTGAAATCAATAAAAAAAAGAAAGGATTCACAACATGTTTGTGTTCTTGTGGTTGTAATAAAAAATTCTTCTAATTCAGTCTTAACAACAGTAAATGAATTGTCTGTTGCGTGTTTGAGTATGAGCTCTGTTGTGCATTCTGAAGGTAGGGCACAATCCTGTAGGCGTTAGAATTGCTTTAGGTCTGTGAGATGCATCAAGTTGTATCAGAGCATGTTTAGGTTCCTGAGTTGTGAGAGTATAGTGTCGGGAGGTAAGGCCTATGAATGTTTGTCTGAGTGAGGGTCATAAGACAACTTGTAAGGATTCCACCACGAAGAGGAGGTGCGAGAAATAGGGAACTCGAAGAATTAAGAAGAATATAAGAGTTGGAGAATAGAAGAAATGGAGAAGCTAAATTATATTATGAATTTGAAGAAGAGATTGAAGTTGAACAAAATGATGAGGAAGGAGACCCAACACCGTGTTTGATATCCTTCTTGAGTAATAGAGGTAGCACGAGGGTTGAAGTTTCATGCTATGATGGTAGTTTGAAGGTTGAAACTCTTATAGATTGGATAGGCGAGCTCGAAAGATACTTCGAGTATGAGAATGTTCAAGATCCAAATCGTGTTCGTTTTTCCATTACGAAATTGAAAGGACATGTTTCACTTTGGTGGGATATGCTACAGAAAGAAAAAGTAGATCACAGATTAGAGAAGATTAAAACTTGGAAGAAGATGGTTAGTAAAATCAAAGAGAAATTTTTACCTATTGACTACCAACAGAACTTGTGTAAACAAGTACAAAATCTCAGGAAAAAAGAGACGTCCATGCGTGAATATACAAAATAATTATTCAAGTTGTCACTCTGATCAGGGATGAAAGAACCAGAGTATCAGAGAGTGGAGAGATACGTAAATGGATTGAAGTACCAGATTCAGGATGAGATGAGTACAAATTACTTTCAAAATGTAAACGAAGCATGCCAGGTTGTTTTGAAGGTGGAAGCAAATATTGACAGAAGAATACACCAGAAGTTCCAGGGAAAACGAACTAGAGGCAGAGGCAGATAAAGTACTACTAAAGACAATGAGAAGGAGGATTAGGTGACCAATAGTAAACATGCAAGAGGAGGAAGAAGCGCTAGCAAAGGCAGAGGTTTTGGCCATGGTAAGTATGTAATTACATGTTATAATTGTGGAGTATAGGGTCACGAAGAATCACAATGCACAGAGAGGTAGAAGGGAGAAATAAGAAATGAAGATAGGACACAAGTCACCCAAGAAGATGAGGTAGAAACTACTGGTGGGAATGTGGAAGTACTCCAGCAAGAACAAGGAGAAAACCTGATGTTGAGAAGAGTATTACTCAAGCCCGAGACATAGGAAGCAATAGAACCTGAACATAGAAAGAGAGTGTTCAAGACTAAATGTAAAATTTGTGATAAGTGTTGTCACCTGGTCATAGATGGAGGGAGTACATAGAACTTGGTATCCACTGAAGTAATGGGGAAATTGAAGTTGAAAATCATTCCACATCCCAATATGTACCAAGTTTCATGGTTGCAAAAGGGACAACATGTGACTGTGACTAAACAATGTTTATTGAGTTTCCAGCTTGGATGCATGTCATGTATTGCTTGGGAGACCATAGATGTTTGACATAAAGGTATTCCATGATGGCAGAGATAATTCATATGAATTTTTCAAGGATGGTCAACATTATAAGTTGGTACTAATGTCAGAAAAGAATATGGACAATAACAACAACAAGGGGATGGACAACAATAACACTGAAGTTATGAACAATAGTAACATAAATAATATGCATGGAAGCAACAATCAAATCATGTTATGTTATTCTAAGGAGTTTCTAAGAGAGAAGAAACATAATGGTTGTTGTTTGGCTATAATACCAAAAAGGATTCAGGAGACGAAGAAGATGAATTTTATATCAGTCGCGATTCAACACTTGTTGAAATAATTTAAGGAATTTGTAGCAAATGATTTACCAACAAGATTACTGTCATTGAGAAGTGTATCACACCAGATCGACCTGATACTAGGGTCGAGTTTTAAAAAAAAAACACCTTACCGAATGACTCCAGCAGAGACTGAAGAGGTAAATAGAAAAGTATAGGAGTTACTTGACAGAGGGTTAATTCGAGAAAGTTTGAGTCCTTATGCAGTACCAACAGTTTTGACACCGAAAAAGAATGGTGAGTGGCAGATGTGTACAGATTCATGGGCTATTAATAAAATCACCATTAATTACATGTTTCCTTTATCGATAATGGATGATCTCATGGATTCTTTGAGTGGCGTTGAGTACTTCATGAAGATTGATTTGAAGAGTGGTTATTATCAAATCTAGATAAGGGAAGGTGATGAATGGAAGACAATGTTCAAGACAAAATATGGGTTGTTTGAGTGGTTAGTTATGCCCTTTGGTTTAACTAATGTACCTAGCACGTTCATGAGGTTGATGAACGAAGTTCTAAAACAGTTTTTGGGAAAATTTGTTGTTGTATATTTAGATGACATTCAAATTTTCAGCAGAAGCAAAGAGGAACATCTGGAGCACGTGAAGAAGGTGTCACAATGATTGAAAGAGGAGGCATTGATGATGAATATGAAAAAGTGTATGTTTTTACAAAAGGAGCTTGTATACTTGGATTTTGTGGTTTCCAAAGAAGGTTTAAAGATGGATCCCGAGAAGGTAAAATCAATATTGGATTGGCAAATACCTAAATGCACTTTTGACATGCAGAGTTTCCATGGAATGGTGACTTTCTATAGGAAGTTCATTCGAAATTTCAGTCAGATTTGTGTGCCTCTTACTGGATGCATGAAAAAAGGAACATTTCAGTGGGCAACAACAATAAAAAGTTCATTTGAATATTTGAAAAAGAAGTTGATAGAACAACCAATATTGACACTTCGATATTTCAAGAAGGTATTTCAAGTAGACTTTGATGCAAGTGGGACAACAATTGGAGCAATTTTGAGCCAAAAAGGTAGACTGATAGCCTTTTTCAGTGAAAAGTTGAATGAAACGAGGAATAAATACTTTGTTTATGATTAAGAATTTTATGCTATCATCCAATCTTTGAAAAAGTGGCGACATTACTTGCTTCCAAAGGAGTTTTTTTTGTTTACTGACCTCAAGGAGTTGTAGTACATTAACAACCAAGGTAAATTGAATCAGAAAAATTCTGAATGGGTAGAATTTTTACAAATTTTTACATTTGTTTTGAAACACGGATCAGGGAAATCAAACAAGGTTGTTGATGCATTAAGTTAGAGGACAATATTAGTAAACACCATGTTAGTTGCAGTGGTAAGTTTGGAATATGTGGAAGGGTTGTATGAAGAGGATGCATATTTTGCAAGGGCTTGGAAGGCATGCAAAGAACCATGGAGTATGGACTGAACACCATTCTTAGAATACCACATTCAAGAAGGCTTCTTGTTTAATAACCAACAATTATGTGTTCCATAGAGTTCAATACGGTTGAATATCATTAGAGAGTTACACGGCGGCGATTTAGGAGGACATTGTGGCATGGAAAAAACCACATTATTGGTGAAAGAACGGTACTTTTGTCCCATCATCAACAATGATGTCAGGAAATTTATTGAGTGTTGTAGAGTTTTTCAATTAGTTAAGGGTAGAAGTCATAATATAGGACTTTACACTCCATTGTCGGTACCTGAAAGAGCATGGGAAGATGTAAGCATGGATTTTGTTTTGGGACTACCTATGAAACAGAGGAAGTATGATTCTGTAATGGTGGTAGTAGATTAGTTTTCAAAAATGGTACATTTTGTAGCATGTAAGAAGACAAGTGATTCTAGTGAAGTGGTTGCCTTGTTTTTTAGAGAAGTGGTATGGTTACATGGCCTACCGAGGAGTATTACTTCAGACAGAGACACAAGATTTGTTGGTCACTTTTGGAGGACACTTTGGAAAAGGTTGGGTTCTAAGTTTCTATATAGTTCATCCTATTATCCACAAACAGATGGGCATACCAAAGTGGTGAACCGAAGTTTAGGAAACTTATTAAGAATTTTGAGTGGGAAAAATCCTAGACAGTGGGATTTAGTTTTGGCACAAGTTGAATTCACTTAAAACGATTTAGTGAACAAATCTACAAGGAAGAGCCCATTCCAAATTGTTTATGGAAGGTCACCTAAAGGGGTGGTATATTTGGATGAGTTACCATATCTAGGAGATAAAAGGAGTGTCGATGCCAGTGATTTTGCAGACACTTTGCAAGAATTGCATGAGCAGGTGAAGCATAAACTACAAGAAAGAAATAAAAAGTGTAAACAGAGGACATAATTGCAGCAAAGACATAAAATATTTAAAGAAGGTGAGTTGGTCATGGCTTACTTGAGAATGTAACGATTCCCAGAGGTACTTATAACAAACCTAAATATAAAAAACAGGACCGTGTAGAATCTTGAAGAAACTTTTTGATAATGCTTATCAATTGGAACTTTCGAACAAGTTTGATATATCTCCAATATTCAATGTTGTTGATTTGTATGTGTTATCACTCTATAATTTGCCTAAGGCTATGGAGGCAGTCACATAGGCAACATCAAAACCACTTCAAGTCTTGGATCTAGCCCTCCAAGACTCAGAGAGGGATCTGTCTATCTGATATAGATTTATTTTGAATAGGTATTAGGCTAGCTAATGAGTTCAGAGTTTGGACTTTTAAATTTGAGGTGTTTGGGAGATTGAAAACTTGAATTTTCATTAGGCCATGGGGTCTACCATTCTGAAAATGGATCTATCTCAGATGTAAATATTGTCTCCACACGGAAAGATAGAAATACTGTTGGATCAAATTGAATTAAATGAAAGTGGAGGAGAGGAAAAGAAGGGAAAATCCACCAAGAAGAGGAGAAGATAAGAATTCCTATGCTCAACTTCAGACGAAAACATGCAGACCATTAAAAGACCAGAAACAGAGTGCAAAAAACAAGTTTTGTTCGTAATCTTTCTTTCAATGATTGGATCAGGGAAAACATCAAATGGATTTACATAGTAAGAAGACAGTTACCCAGAGAGGAAAAAAATCACCAGTGATTCTAACACAAGAATCCTGCAGCTACGACTTTTATTTCTGGAAAATCATCTAGAAAATTACAGTGTATCCCCCATGGGGCATGAATCCAGAGATCAATCATCAACCCTTTTACATTAAACTCACATCAATAAATAGGACATATTCTCCAACAATTTTTTGGAAATAGGATTCAACCGCCTCGGCCAAAAATAGCAACAAATCCCTAAAAATCTTGAACTGTCCGCCATGAAAGATGGGCTGAATTTATGCAAAAAAGGGGTTCGCACAGACATCTATTTCTCTTCAATGATGACACCTGGGAAAAAATGAAGGAGGTTATTGTATATGGGCATGTTTTGGAAAAAACCTCCTTTGGTTTCGCCAAATTCACCTCCAGATCGTCGTAAAAACTCTTGCAAAATCAGGACTGTAATAGGAAAACCAAAAATCTGAAAAATGAGGCTGAAATACAACTTTGATTCTCCCAACTGGTGGCACATTTGCAAAATATGGAAGAGGTTTTTTTTCTTCATCCCGTGCGGAACAAAAAAGTCTCTCATTTTTTTAAAATATGTCTCCGTTAACCCAGAATCCACTTCTTAAGATGATTGGTTGAAAATTCTGCGAAAGCAGTTTTATTGGGGATAAGTGGTATTTTGGACCCCCTGAGGTGGTAAGTGGTTTTAGGGGGGGGGGTACGCTCGCATGTGATATGACACCTATCCATGTGTGGTTTTTTTGGAAACAACTTTTCGGACCCCCATGTGGAGCTGACACCTGTCCATGTGTGGTTTTTTTGGAAACAACTTTTCCTTGAAAATGATTTGCAGAAATGAAATATTATTTGCAAGCCAAAATACATCCAGAGTGAAAATTTTCTAGTCACCAGTTGATCCTATGAATTATAGGGTTATAATAGTGGCTCCACCTGGGGATGGTAGTGTTATAATATAGAATATGGTGTGCTCATTTTACCATTGACGATACCCTCGTCACCCAACCACAGGCCGAAGCCTCCCTCCGAGCACCTTAACCTTGACCTGAGAATTCCTCCGGGAGCAAACCCTAGGCTAGATAGCCAAACAAAGAGTAGCACATCAATCCTCAAGGATAACGCATCACAAAAGACTGATCAGATGTTCCAAACCCTAGCCAAGAGATATCCAAGCCAATACTGAAACTAGCTGCTACTGCAACTACACCTGCAACCCTCCTCCAAACCTGCACACCAACTGCAACTGCAGTGCGCACCAACTGGGAAAACTGCAGTCCTGAGATGTGACAAATGAGAACTGACGCCCTTTATTTATAGTAATCCTACCAGTTTACTGGGGCCGACTTCTCTTTCTGGGTATGTGTCTTTTCAGTATATTATTATTAATTATGGTTGACTTCTTCTCTTGGAGGCTAATAGCCTAATATAAATTTTCTTCTTGAGCCGACAAGGCTTCTAGGGTTATTATCCAATTCATTAGGGTTTCTCTTGCTTCCCGGAGTCTTCTATTCTCGTCAGGTTCACATGTAGAGGTAAATACCTCCCGCAGCTACCATAATATTAACACTCCCTCCTAGATAGAGAGGTATTTACAGGTAATGGACTTGAGCACAAAACATACCATTTACCCGGTAGCATCAATATAGTCATCTAGACTATTTCATGACATCATGAGCATCACCATCACCATTAGATGCATCATATCTCGAAACCATACTTCATATGAGTAGTTAGATATGATGCTGGATAAGTCACTCTCACCATAGAGTGATACAAGAGGAGCAAAAGCTCTGAACTGTTTTTCATCTGGAAAATCTCTGTTCATCATTCATCTGAATGATCATCTCCAATAATCTGTTGATAGTCTTCAAGGCAATTAGAACAAGGATAGAACACACTTGTTTCTATTCATAGTAGTACACAACTACAATTCAGTGGTTAAATACCACATCAAGTAACACACAAGTACTTGATCAACAATGTATAGTTGCGAGCAGTGAAACACATTCACCACAATAGTCCTCATCTATTGTCATATAGTCTTCATAACAAACATCTGAGAGCATCCTGCATAGAAACAATGTTATGATAAAAACTGTATCATCTGGGCCAATGTTTCACTCACGTCTGTGAGATCTGAAAGAATGTTTGCCACCATAGTAGTCTTCATCTGCATAGAAACAATGTTATCATAAAAACTAAATCAACTGGGCCAATCTTTCACTCGCGTCTGTGAGATCTGAAAGAGTGTCTGCCCTCAGTATAGAATATCAACAATGATCATCTGGGCCAATATTTCACTCACGTCTGTGAGATCTGAAAGAATGTCTTCCCTCAATATATAACATCAATAATAATCATCTGGGCCAATATTTCACTCACATCTGTGAGGTCTGAAGGAATGTCTACCCTCAACATAGAATATCAATAATAGGCTATCTGCCCCATTCTTCTCAACCAAGGAAGAAGGATTTTTTCTGATTTCTGAACCTGGACCATTTCCCACCCTGGTCGATTCTTCCGACACTAAAAAAAGTGTAACCTGGAGAGAATGAGTCTTCCCTCGAGAAATGATTGGACCATTCCTTACCCTAGTCCATTCCTCCGACACTAAACAAAGTGTAACCTGGAGGGAATGAGTCTGCCCTAAGGAATGACTGTCCTGGACTATTCCCCACCCTGGGCCATTCTTCCGACACTAAACAAAGTGTAACCTAGAGAGAATGAGTCTGCCCTCGA
>ML777520.1:588570-633743 GCA_009831015.1 Picea engelmannii
CTCCTTCTTTAAACTCTGGCTTCACGATCTTTCCTTTCACAATATCCAACACTTTATTCTTAGCAAGGATGAGGTAAATCCTTGTCTTCCATGCTCTGAAGTTAGAGGCTCCATCTAGCTTGTTCTTAGACTTCATAGAATTCCTCATGGCTTGCTTGACTTGGTCAAACCCTAGATTTTGACCAGAAATCCAAACTTCACGTCTTGGCCTTCTGAGAGTACCAGGAGATGTGCTGGGTTAGGGCGCACTGATCTATCCGAAGATTAGGTCAATCTCATCACTTAAGGTTCCTCAACAAGAGGTTTAGGGTTTCTGCAACTGCTTCTGCCGGTAACCCTAGAAGCAATACTTTTGGAAGTTGCTCCTGCTAGTAACCCTATCAACAGTTCCTCAACGAGCTCAATATCTAGCGACTATGTTTTCCTTCCAGAGTTTTAGGTTGAATGAAGGGGTGTGGGCCCATAACCTGTTAGAATATAGAAGATGGTGTGCTCATTTTACCATTGATGATACCCTCGTCACACAACCACAGGCCGAAGCCTCCCTTCGAGCACCTTAACCTTGACCTGAGAATTCCTCCGGGAGCAAACCCTAGGCTAGATAGCCAAACAAAGAGTAGCGCATCAATCCTCAAGGATAATGCATCACAAAAGACTGATCAGATGTTCCAAACCCTAGCCAAGAGATATCCAAGCCAATACTGAAACTAGCTGCTGTTGCAGCTACACCTGCAACCCTCCTCCAAACCTACGCACCAACTGCAACTGTAGTGCGCACCAACTGGGAAAACTACAGTCCTTAGATGTGACAAATGAGAACTGGCGCCCTTTATTTATAGTAATACTGTCAGTTTACTGGGGCCAACTTCTCTTTCTGGGTATGTGTATGTTTAGTATATTATTATTAATTCTGGCCGACTTCTTCTCTTGGAGGCTAATAGCCTAATATAAATTTTATTCTTGAGCCGACAAGGATTCTAGGGTTATTAGCTAATTCATTAGGGTTTCTCTTGCTTCACGGAGTCTTCTATTCTCGTCAGGTTCACATGTAGAGGTAAATACCTCCCACAACTACCATAATATTAACAGGTAGCTCTTTTGGGAGGTGTCAAGAACCACTGAACTCTGAATATGCAGACCGATGCTTTATTCATTGGGTTGATCCCAAAATTATTCTGCAACTGGTACCTATTTTTATCTTTCAACTGAAACCAAACCAAAATGAACACTTCTAAAAAAGAGATGCTCAGAATGTTGAGCTTATTCACATTCTCCTACCTACTCTATATTGCTGAAAATCATGCTAAATCAAATAATACAAAAATGTCAATGAAGCCAATCAAGTAGTTGCTCTACTAGCTCTACTCTTTCAATGTTTTCAATCAATATCAGAAATAGAACTTGCATAGGCATCATGAAATGCTTTCCATCATGATCTTCATCACAAGGGGCTTGATAATCATGAAACATAACCGAAAAACTAGAAATGCATTGTGGCTCTGTGATGAACAAATTCTCCATATAAATAGCCACTGGATCAAAATAAACTTGACTTGTTATTGGATATTCAAATTTAACCAAATCAACTTCATGATTCGATGCTATAGTTGTGCTATTTTCATCTTCATGCACTTCCAGACATGGCTGCAAATGTTCTGGCGGGCTTTGTAATGTGACTTCTGAAAAAGACCATGAATCTGACTGCCTAATCATGTCAATATCATAATATCTTTTCAGCCCATACATGGATGATGGAAAATGGCTTTGATAACACATGTCACCCAACACATCAGATATTGGATCCTGTAGAAATTGAAATGACTGTTGCATTGGTTCCATCGAGACTTCTTGATTTTTTGTATGTTTATCCTTTAGCATATACTCAAGATTCTTTTTCAAAAACTGAAATGAATTAAAGCATAATGGTACAGAGTTATTTTGGACTAACTCATAATTTGTCTCAGGCTTTAATCTTTCATCTTGAATTTGAAAATCAAAGTATGTCAAGGGTTGTAAATCTAGGTTTAGAACAACCTCCATATCAACAATGGCATCTTCAATTGATTGATCAGATAAAAAAATTTCTTCACTATTTACAACTGGCCTAGATTTTCTTTTCAGAAATTGAAAAGATGAGAAACATAGGGGCAAAGTGTTTTCACTTACTCTGAGATTTTCTGCACTTTGGTCATTGCTGTCATAATTTCCATGTGTAGATTGATTGTCATATCTGAGTTGTAACTGATCTTCTTCCTACCCACGACATATTGTTGGTTTCTTTGAACAATCAACATCTATTTCAACCTCATGTTCATCATCATACTGATCACAATTGGGTAGACTATCCCAGTAAGAAAAATCATCAAACATGCACATCATATCAGCTGATGGCTCTTCAACAAGCTGAGTTGGAACTTCATCTTTGAGTATGTTATGAATTGAATACATGAAATAATCCATTGGTGGTTCAGAATACTGAGGCTGGGTTGCAAAGTGTTTGAGGACATTGATGCTTGTCCGTTCTGGTACTAATGGAACATAAGGTCTTCGAACAACAAGTTCATCTTTCCTGCTAATCTTTTTCATCATCTCTCTTACAGTGTTTTCCAGAATATCTAGTTTCACTTCTGAAGATGTCATTCATTCCTCTTCTATTCTATCTTTCTCTTCTGCCTTTAACTTTGCCTTTTTGTTCAACAAGTTAGCTTCCACATCAACTGCAATCTTTTGCATCTCTTCAAGGGTTGCAGTGTTTCGTTCTTTTAATTGGAATGTCATCTCAAGATCGATAAGGCATCTGGGTAATGCAAGTGAGCTGATCTTGGGGGTGGCCTTATATCAACATACATTGCATGATATACCTTATTGAATCTTGTTGAAAACTATTGTACTATTTCCCTTGGTTGTCTTTTCAAATGGTCATATTCTTCTAGGATGAGAAAGACATTTCTCATGATCACCCACCGATCTAGGAAAACTTGCACAAACTAATGGAAATTGTTAATGCTTGCAGCTAGGAGATTTTTAAACCAATTTTTAAATTTGCCTTGCAAAGACAATGCAAACATCTTGATATAGACATCGTCATCTTCAAGCTCATAAAGGTCAAGGAAATCTTCAAGACTTTGGATATTCTTTTTAGCAGTGAGCTTCACATTTTCTCCATCAAACCTGGGCATATTATTGATGTAATTGACAGGGAGGTCATGAAGAATAGGAGGAAAACCTAGAGGTTTGTATATGTCTAGGATTTTCTCAGGTATAGGGGGTAAAGAAAGGGGCTTATAACAAGCTGGAATCTTGACTTGTGAATCTGGACTTTTCACATATGTATCAGAGGTCTTTACATCTATAGGAAATAAAGCAGGAGGCTTATGTCTATCAAGGCTTCCTATAGGTGTAGGAGTGGGTACCATATCTATGGGAATGGGATCAATCCTTTGAGGTTCTTCAGGTTGAAAATGATCATCCTGAACTTCAACAATATACTCTGGACCAGGATCATGATAAGAGAGAAAATAATTTCAGATGAAACCAATAATATCATGAATACAATTTGAGCTTGAGTACCTGGTCTTTCTAGGCTGCTTGGTGATTCTTCAAGTTCTTCCTCCAGTGGAGTCTTTGAGTCGGCACTGTATGGAGCTGATTGGAGTCACCAGGTGAAATATTTCAGCCTTCTTGTGTCTGGTCACTATCCACCATCAGTGATCAGATCTGGAACTTTGAAGTGTACTACTGGGGAAATTTCCCCAATATGGTCGCCATTAATGTTATCACTCTGTAATTTTCCCAAGGTTGTGGAGGCAGTCATAGAGGCAACATCAAAACCACTTCAATTCTAGGATCTAGCCCTCCAATACTCGGAGAGGGATATCTCTATCTGATATAGATTTATTTTGAATAGGTATTAGGCTAGCTAATGAGTTCAGAGTTTGGATTTTTAGATTTGAGGTGTTTGGGAGATTGAAAAATCAAATTTTCATTGGGCCATGGGGTCTACCTTTCTGAAAATGGATTTATCTCAGATGTAAAGTTTTTCTCCATAGGGAAGGATAGAAACACTTCTGGATCAAGTTGAATTAAATGAAAGTGGAGGAGAGGAAAAGTAGGGAAAATCCACCAAGAAGAGGAGTAGATCAGAATTACTATGCTCAACTTCAGATGAAAACATGCAGACCATTAAAAGACCAGAAGCAGAGTGCAAAATTTATTTCAATGATTGGATTAGGGAAAACATCAAATGGATTTACATAGTAAGAATACAATTACCCAGAGAGGAAAAACATCACCAGTGAGTCTAACACAAGAATCTTGCAGCTATGACTTTTATTTCTGGAAAATCATCTAGAAAATTACAGCTTATCCCCCGTGGGGCATGAATCTAGAGCTAAATCATCAACCCTTTTACATTAAACTCACATCAATAAATATGAGAGATTCCCCCCAAAAATTTTGGAAATCGAATTCAACTGCCTCGGCCAAAAATAACAACAAATTCTCAAAAAACATAACCTGTCCGCCATGAAAGACGGGCCAAATTTTTGCAAAAAAGGGGTCTGCACAGACATATATTTCTCTTCAATGCTGACACCTAGGAAAAAACGGAAGGAGGTTATTGTATATGGGCATGTGCTGGACAAAATATTCCTTTGGTTTCTCCAAATTCGCCTCCAGCTCGCCGTAACAACTTCCGCAAAATCGAGACTGTAACATGAAAACCAAAAATCCAAAAAATGAGGCTGAAAGACAACTTCGATTCTCCCAACTGGTGGCACGTTTGAAAACTCTGGAAGAAATTTTTGTTCTTCATCCTGTGCTAAACAAAAACCTCTATCATTTTTTTAAAATCTATCTCCGTTAGCCCAGAATCTGCTTTGGAAGATGACTGGTTGAAAATGCTTCGAAAATAATTTTGTTGGGGATAAGTGGTATTTCAGACCCCTAAGGTGGTAAGTGGTTTTAGGGGGGGGATCCAATGGCATGTAGAGCTGACACCTATCCATGGGTGGTTTTTTTGGAAACAAAGTTTCGGACCCCATGAGCTGATGGGACGTGAGGGGGGGGGGTCCGAAATGCATGGGGGAGTGTGGGTAGGAACTTAAGATATTTTTATTTGTTAGTTTTTAGTTTTTATGCTTTTTGTTACGTGTTTTAGTTTAGTTTTATTTTTAATTTGTTTTGTTTTATTATTTATTCGTTAATGTTTTAATATATGTTTTATTTTAGTGTATGTTTTTATATGTTTTATAATTTTGTTTTTATTTTTTAATTGTTTTATGTTTTTATATTGTTTTTTTTTATTATATCTTTAATATTTTGATTAATATAATACTAATCTAAGTACTAAATTAAATCACTCACTTAATTACTTAATCATTAATTAATTAATAATTAATTAAATTTATTATTAACAAGTCTAACCTATTCTAACTACACTAAACTTATTACTAACATTATTTGATTTTTCCTTTAACCTAAGTTTGTTTATTCGTGGATGGGTGGAGGGATAATGGAGGATGATGTCATGATGTAGGGGCAGTATGGTATTGTCGGTATGGTGGTAAGTTGGAAGGGTGGTAAGCAGTAAGTGGTATGGAGCGGAGGAGGTCTGATGCAATGGATTGATGACACGTTGGGACAGGGCCCGCCGGGAAAAACCGCCTCATTCTGGACCCCCCCCCCCCCACCGTTAAAATCAGAACGGTCGAGGGGGTCCGTAATCCACTGTCAGTCGTTGATCTACGCACTGCTAGATCGACCATCGATCTAAGAGCGTTCTTTATCCTCCAGGCACGAATGCAACAAAAACTTAGGTTTGGTGATTTTTATGTTTTGTGCGCTGCTTCCCTTGCTTTTGTCACCATTGGATTAGGAAACACCACTCAGTGTAAAAAATCATGAATTTTCCTTTTCTTTTCCTTTCCTTGAAAATGATTTGCAAAAATGAAATATTATTTGCAAGCCAAAATACATCCAGAGTGAAAATTTTCCAGTCACCAAATGATCCTATGAATTATAGGGTTATAACAGTATGAATTCCAAGAAGGATATTTTTTTTATGATGAAAGTACTCTGGACGGATGGGAACAAATACTTGTCAAGCGAGCTAAGGAAGTGGAAGAAATGTTTTCCACAAGGATTGGTAGAAAAACTCATGTTGAAAAACTCTGTGTCTCTTGAGCGTTGAACCCTGGTCTGCCCCTATGCCAACAACTCGCAACAAGGAATATCTAGAATATTTGGTCAAATGGAAAAAAAAGGATCTAAGGATGTATCCTGGGTTTCAAAAGAAGAAATAAGGCACCTGTGAAACTCTTCATCCTATGGAACAATGACCACATGAACTAGGAGCTCATTTTTTTCTTTCCAAGGGTGTCTAATGCAGGAGCATATTTGGTTATGAGAAATCCCCATCACCCAAAAACATTTCAATTCTATAAAAGTTAAATTAGGATTAGTAAGTATGACTGCAAATCTACTCAAGAGCTCGTGCTGTTACTCCTTGTTAAAAAAAAATGATGGTGTTGGAACTTGTTGCTACTCCTATGATGTAACTCCACACTACACAAATCGTGCTGCAAATTGTTGCAACTCCTATGCTGTGACTCCACGCTACAGGATTTGTGATGGAATTTTTATGATGCAACTCAATGTGTTGATTCCAAGTTTCATCCACGTAGCTCATGAAGATTAAGGGCCAAGTGGAAATCATTGGTGAGGGAAAAGGAAATGAAACTGAATTGGAAAATGACTGGGCAGTGAATAGTTATGACTCTTCATCTTCCCAATGAAAGGGGAAACAAATCAACTAATAGAAACAACATAAAATAGCATGGAAAGGAAGATGTTGGGGTTGATTCTAGCTAGAACAAAGGATTTTTTCCCTCGGTTCGATTTGAAGTGACTGAGAAAACCACCAAGATCAAGATCGATAAGAGGCAGTGTCAGCTGCATAAGAACAACACAGTAATCAATTCTAGTCTATTGAGAAAGATGTATTTCTCAATTACATTGTAATAAGGGGCATTCTGAAATCAATAAAAAGAATAAAGTATTCATAGCCTATTTGTGTTCTTGTGGTTGTAATTAAAAATTCTTCTAATTCAGTCTTAACAACAATATATGACTTGTTTGTTGTGTGTTTGAATATGAGTTATGTTGTGCATTCTGAAGGTAGGGCATAGTCCTGTAGGTGTTAGAATTGCTTCAGGTTTGTGAGCTACATCATTGCCCCTCAACACCCCCCGACGAAAAGTGATGAGAATAAATACCCCTTAAACCTAGGGGGAGGGTGCATTGCACACCCACATTTTTGAATTAGTTGGAGGAGGCTAACACAAATGATGGGTATTTTTGGCAGACATGAAATTGTTGGTGTCCAATACCCATGGGTGTGCTTGTATCATTAACTAATGTTAACATTGAGGAGGTGAGGCATGAAGAAGAAGAGCATTGTAACAAACTAAAAACTCTCCAAGATTAAGACCTACACTCGTGGAACTTTGGTTCTCCTCCTCAATGGATGAATTATGTAGATTATCGAGAAGGGAAGAAACAAAACTTCACATAAATACAAAGAAAATAAGAATCTAATCAAGGTATAAAGGTTGCTATATTTAATTTCCAGTAGGAAAAAGATGAGAGAAAAACCCTAGTAGCCCACCGCTAAGGACATTGGAACCTATGTTGTTTATACAACTAAAAGTTGTAAGTGGGGAGAAGATAGAGACATTGGAAACTATGTTTTGTACACAATTAAAAGTTGTATGCAGAGAGATATTTAAGTTAAAAGTTTAGTGAAGAGTGTGTTATAAAGTGACAATATTTTGGTATGCTAAATTTTGGAAAAGGTATATTACAACTAGAAGAACACATTTGCACAAACAATATAATAAAACTAAATATAATTGACGGCTAAGCACAAAAAACATAATTTGTAAAACCAATTAGAAATCAAAATACAAATTTCTATTTTAATAGTCTCAAATTTATGACGTTTACACAAACCAATAAATTTGGGATGTTCATTTACTTATAATAATATTGCACACTTACTTAAACATAATATCAATCATGAATTCATTAAATTCACTTTCATCAGAAGATGTTCACAAATTAGTCACTGTGAAAGCAATAAATGAATTACATAGTTATCCAAGTGTGTTGGTAGCAATAATGTAATTTCTATTGTTTATAAGTTGCCTACACATGATCTCTAAATTTTCATTACTTGTCATGAGCAACGACACTTATCACTTGTCATTTTTTACATACCTTCCTTTCGATTTTTGATTTCATGACTGTAAGCACGAAAACTCATAGCTGGAATTCACACTTGGTTTCGATTTTTGATCAAATGACAACTGTTCATATTGTCTATTGTCAAATTGTCGTCTTTCGCTATGAAATTGATGGTTTTCCTAGTTTATAATTCCTTGGTCCTAGTCATGCCTTGGTTACATAAGTAAAAAACCTCCCACTCATCAATATTCGATTAATATCAATGGGGTTTGATTCATAAAATTCTTTTAACACAATGTTTATTTCAAACTTTTACCTTGTAATCAAGTCATGAATATGTGCGCTCTATGGTATACAAGCGCTTACATCCTTACACTACCCATATCCCAAGGTATCATATGAGGTACAACGTGATATTATTTCTCTGTATGGCCTCGGGCTTCACGATCTCTTTCCCACGCATGGTGATTAACACTCCTGCCTACCATTTCGAACTGTCACAACATTGTTTCGTTCGGGGCTATGGCTCTGTGTTTTTCTATCAAACCGTACATCCGATTTCCGTGTTGATTCCCTGTTGTTAGTCATGGCTCCTGTGGTGAGTATTGATCCCAATGGAATCCAAACTTTGTTATCGTTTGAAAACACTAGAGACGACTTAGAAAGGAATGGTTGGCATTTGTTTATTGAAAAGTTTGAGGGTTTCAATCTCAGAGTTTCTCAAGAGTTCACGTTGGCATTCGACGGTTGCAGAGAAAAAATAGGAGATGTGTAGCTTGAGGTAAATGAAGATTTTATAAGCCAAACTACCGGTTTACCAGCTCTGGGGAAAAAGTGGTTCAAGAACACAAAGGTTGAAGAGGTCTCCTGGTCATTGTTGTTCACCTCAAGGAAAATTACCAGCTGCGACCGAGGTATGCCTGTCTTGTCTCTAAAACCTAGGTGGCATGATATATTAGCTATTGTGAAACAATTTATTACATGTGAAGGGAGATTTGGGTTGGTTTTCTTGGATCACCTACGATTGCTTATGAGCTTCATTGATTTCCTGCTGAACATGCCCTATTTCCTCCTTAGAAGTTTGTACAAGATGGGAAATTAAAAGGAAGAAATTTGATTCTAGTTTATTCCATCATGGTTTAATCAAAATTATCATGGTACATCAGTTGCAATTAAACAACGATTGTTGGGACGCTTTTGTGTTACGAAATGGCTTCGGTAATAGTGAGCTGGGATAGGTTGACAAGCCTATTATCGCAGAAACCCTTGTGAAACCTACCATCTCTCCTCCTTCGCTCATGCCCTGTGATCTTGTCTCTAATTTGGAACCCTCGACCTACCCTGATTCTACTCAACCTGACACTCAACCGGATTCGTATCCTAAGAGTTGTACTAAGGTTGTTAAAAACCCCACAGGGAAGAAGTTTAGGGGTAGCATCGATGTCAATTATAAGAATAAAAAGGCTGCTCGTTGGGTTTCATGATGTGCTCGAGACAAACCCAAACCTTGTGCTGACACAAAAAACATAATTGTGGTAAGTGAGGATTCAGATTCGGAGATTGAAAGGTTCTTGGCCGAAGAGTATCCATATTCATATGGACTTTGCCCTGATAGACCCTACGATTATGTCACAAACCTACCATCGTATCTAAAGGAAAATCCTCTCTTTCCTGGCATCAAACTCCGTGATGAACCTACATGTCGAATGGACGATTCTCCAGCTGTTAATACTATCAGTACACAGTCTCTACAGCCGCACTGTAATGAATGTCGATCCTGGATCGACATATATTACAAGGATGTGCCTTTACAACAGTCTCGACTTAAATCTTTGGAAGAACAGGTGGATTCGTTAACAAAGGAGAATAACAGACTCCAATACATAGCTCAAGCCAAAGCCAAACACCAAAAAATTACAGGGTCTTTTATTTTTAAGAACGTGGAAGCAGCGACAACAATAGTAAATTTAAAGATTACTTGATTTGTTTGAATCCCTTAATTTGAGGTACGATCTTTTTAAAAGTTTAGTATGATTCTGTATTTCTCAATTTAGGATACACAATTTGTTTGCATAGATTAATTTTTAATTTGTTTTGTTTGATTGAATAAAATAAGATTCTAGTTATAATTATAACTAGCTACAGAATCATGAGATTCTGTAGCTAGTTAGAAAAATTCGAATTACTTGTTTTGATAATTGAAAATACATCTAAAATCTTTTTATTTTTATTTCTTAACAGGAACTCGTGATTTTCAAAGAGATATGAAGCACTGTTGGGATCTTCCAGCCATACCATATTTATGTTTTTAGTAAATAGATTAGGCTGTTGGTTTTTGGTATCAAGTAGAATCTGGGAGGTTGCATCCCCCACATTTTTTGGAACAGATTGGATGTTATCAACATGAAACATTTTGTTCCTGGAACCTATATAAGTATGTTGTTTTGTAAACTTGAGATCATCTCTGCCTGGGGAAAAAACTATGGATTTCTGATTTACAAACTTGAATAGAATATGGTATTTGCATAGCTTTAGCTTCTCCATATCGTGTTTTTATTCAAGTTATAATTATTTCGATTTGTAATTAGATTGTGATTGCTTTAGCTATCGTGGTTTATTGCAGATTGATATGATAAAATTTATATGATATCCATGTTTTATGTCCCATATTTAACATACAGTAATTATTCTGTTCAAACTTGAGATTAAGAGATTTATCTTCATCTTTCGTTGAATATTTATATACAAGTTTTCACAGCAGGATTTATCTCAATGTGGCCACTTGTGAAATTATAAGATTGTTGTTACTATATCTCTTATATGTTCTATCATTCAGATTCAATCATTACTGCTTCACATTTACGAGAAGCATTTGTAGGATATGTTGTGGGTTTGCCTCATCATACAGCGAGATTGGATGTTATACACAGGACAAATATGAGATGCGATAACAGGTCAGTTTACTAGTTTAATTTCATTAGTTTAATGAATACATAAACCTCCTCTAGCTAAAACATTTTCTATTATCTATGATTTTTGTTATTCAATTTCTTGTTTATAAACATTATAAAAAAATAAATCAAAAAAGATTGAAAGATAGCTTTGTTGTTGTTTAATAAATCAATCCATATTTGATTTTCGCGGATTTAGATTAAAATCTGTATTTTGTAAATGTTATACATATAGTAGAAATAAATTCATTTGTATCTATTATACATATAATAAGTAGACTTATGTTATAAATATTAGTTAGTAAACTGTAAATATATATTAGATTTGTATATAGTTTTCAACGAGTGTTATTCATTAAGTTATTTTATCTCTTTAGTTTTTCTTTTCACTTTCTTAGGACTTAGATTGGCTAACGGAGCCGCTAAACCCGTCAGAGTGGATCAATCCAAATGGCTTGGGTTAATTAGACAACCCCGAACCGGATTCACTCCTCCAGTTGACGAGTGGTCAATTTCGTCGGTCAACAAATGGTGCTAGAAAGAGGGCCTGAAAACTATTAATGGCACGAGGAGGTCGTAAGACTCCTCCACCACCTACCCGCTCACCTATAGTGACTAGAAGTCATTCATACGACAAAATGTTCCCTCAAACAACAACCACATCAAACGACGATCTACGGATCACAGTTGAACCAGTAACTCCAAATCCTATGGGTGGTGACATACAAGAGATTGTTTGCCAATCTCTCATAAGAACGCACAGTGCCTTAGCTCGTATAAGACAACCAAACTGACCTTTGAACCAACCAATAGAATTATCTGATATCAGAGAACAACTTGGAGGCACTAACCTTACTTTAAACCCTACAGATCTAATCCTCACTCCTGCAGCAGGAGGATCTGTTATACCACCATCACCACCTCCTTCATCTCCTTCTTCTTTTGGAGAAGAATCCTCTGATGAAGGCAGTTCCTCATCCCAGCCTTCGACACCACCCACACCTATGGCCAACCTGAACAATCCCGCCAGACCCTGGCTCGACCAAGATGTAGTGGCCATACCTGGGCCTCAACATCCTTTACCCAAACACTCGGAGAAATGGCTCCTTAAATTTGACCCGGACTCCAAATAGATCGCTGAAGATCACATCAAAATTTTTATGTTAGCCATTAGAATCCGTAGTGTTGAGAATGAAGACATAGTCTATATATTGTTTCCCTACACCTTTGAGGGAAATGCCTCTACCTGGTATTTTTCCCAACAACCCCACACCATCGTGTCATGGGAGAAATTTGAATCCTGTTTCCTTGAGAAATTCAGAGACGACAAGTCTCCTAAAGTTCTAGTCATGGAGCTTTCTAGTTTAAGAATGAACCCCAAAGAAAAGATCAAAGACTTTAATCAAAGGTTCTTGACACTAAAGAACCGAATCCCTATGGATTCGATGCCTGCCGAGAATCTTATTATTGCATATTATACGAAAGCCTTACATCAAATCATAGCCATTTGGGTAAAGAGATCCAAGAAAGCCACGTTGTTAGAAGCCTTTGAAGAGGCCAGTCAGATCGAGAAAGACATTCTTAGTTTAAAAGACACTATTAGAAACGAGACAGAGACTAGTTCATCATCCAAAAAGAAAATCGAAATCCTCCCTAGACCTTCCCAAAACAAAGCTCAACCTAAAAGCTAAGATTTAGAAAACTTACAGAAAGTCGTTCAAAAACTGTCCAACCAAGTTATAGATTTGAAAAGGTTGGCTGCAAAAGCTTCTTCGAGCAAAGGGCCTTACAAACCCCCTTTTAGGAAGCCTTTTCCCACCAACCGACCTAATTCAAATACTGAAGGCCTAAATCTAGAAAGCCTGCAATTTGTTATTCAAACGATTCTAGAAGCACATGATAACTTGGTGCCTCCTGAGATCCCTGAAGAAGTAGCTGAACAAGAGACAGTAGAAGAAGATGAATCCTCTCCGAACATTTTTGGACATTTTTCGGATAGCATTTTTCAAGCTAATTTCAAAACAATGCATCCTTACAATACTAGGAGCAAGACAACAAATAAGCCTTCTTATGAAATCACTACGAATTTGCCTCCAAAACAGTCTAAATCAACTGAGACTAAACAAAATTTAGTAAACCCAAGTTTAGATTATGATTTGGTTGAATATTTAAAGAATCTTACGACTAACATTTCTGTTTATGAATTATTAAAATTCCCTTTTCTTCTGCAAAAAATGCTACAAAATATTGCAAAGAACAACAAAAATGGCAATCCAAGCAGTAACAAAGGTGTTCAGAACAACCCCAAAGTTCCTCAGAAGGCCTCCACCAAAATTACTTCTGATCCTCACGATAAAAGAGACCTTCCTGTAAATAATGTAACAAATGTAGATAAATCAGTTTTAGAGGTCGCGAGTAAAAAACAACAAGCTTCCACTATTAATACTCGCAGAAATGTCCCTCCATTTTTGTTAACTTTTGAAATTTTCAATAGGAACGTACACAACTGCATGGTAGATTCAGGTGCATCATCTAACGTAATGCCTTGGTCTGTTTGTCAAAAGATTAATGCCGAAGTTCAACCATCCAGCTTGAAGATTATCCATCTTGATCAAACTAGTGTTAAAGTAATAGGCGAATTAAGAAATGTGCTTATAAGATTGTCGTCTAACCCTAAAGTTCATCAAGTGATTGATATTATTGTTGTAGATATCCCAGAAGTTTATGGTTTGTTTTTAAGCAGAGACTAGTCAGAACAACGACACGACTATTTTGCGATGGATTGGTCTCACTTGTGGCTACCTGAGAATGGAAAGCCCAACATAATCAAGGTAAATCGTGAACATTATCTGAAGTTCACGGTGACTGATTTAAATGATCCCAATGAACCATTCACTCCTTCTGCCAATTCGCCCGAAATACAGGGGATGGATACTTTTTTCGGTAATTTCATGACCGAAACTTCCACTATCACTAACCTGGAACAACAGTCTGAAATTTTGACATATACGTAGCCAACAACTTCTGCCCAGTGGTCACATGCAACCGACAACAATCAAATATGGTCTCTTTACTTTGATGGGTCAAAATCCAAGGAAGGAGCTGGTGCAGGTTGCGTGCTCATCAATCCAACAGGTAACAAGACTCTGATTGCTTGCAGGTTAGAATTCGAATGTATGAACAACACGGCCGAATACGAGGCACTCCTGCAAGGCCTCAAAAAATCATTAGATATGAACATTCAAAATTTGACTGTCTTTGGTGATTTAGAAATCATGGTTAGACAGGTAAAAAATTCTATCCACTGTTTATCTCTGCACCTTAAAAGCTACCAAACTGAGGTATGGAATTTGATGAATAAGTTTGCCACATTTAACATAAATTCGATTCCTAGATTGAATAATTTGGAAGCTGATTTGTTAGCTAACGTCGCTTCAAATTTTTTTCCTACAGAAGGCTTATCTCCGAATGCATTCTCTGTTGAACTGTTGTTCAGACTGTCCATCCCAGACAACATCATGAATTGGAGAGTATTCAATGACGACCAATAGATTATAAGTTTTCTTCATATGGAAGAAAATTTCCAGGGTGTGGTGATCGACGAAAGTACTCATGACGAAAATCTTCATGACTTTACAATAATACCAGATCCAAGATCTCCAGAATCTTCATCATACATGGTAAATTCTATCCCGAAATCTGTAGTTAGATTAGAAATTTTTTATGATCTTCACGACAAGTTCAGAAAATCAGTGAACTGTAAAATGAGTAGTTCCTCTTTGACACATGAAAAGGTAAATTTGGGAACTAAAGAAAATCCACAGTGCATTAATTTAGGGGTGGGGTGTTCTGAGCAAGAAAAAGTAGCGTTTATTAAGTTGTTGAAGGAATTCAAAGATGTTTTTGCATGGACGTACAACGACCTAAAAACCTTTGATCCCAACATCATACAACACGTTATTCCTATGAAACCCCGAACCCAACCTTTTCAACAAAAGTTAAGGAAAATGCACCCAAAACTTGAACCCACGGTCAAGAAGGAATTAAACAAACTCCTAAACGCTAAGATAATTTTCCCTATTAGGCACACACAATGGGATTCTAATCTTGTCCCTGTCAGAAAGAAGAGTGGTGAAATCCGACTATGTGTCAATTTTCGAAATCTTAACCGAGCGTATGATAAAGACAACTACCCTGTCCCTCCCATGGAATAGATCCTTCAACAGGTATCTGGTTCTGATAGATTATCCTTGTTGGATGGTTTTTCAGGGTATAACCAAGTCTTGATGTCCCCTCCAGACCAACTCAAAACCACCTTCCGCACTCCATGGGGCACCTACGCTTATAGAAAGATGCCCTTTGGACTCATAAACACCAGTGCCACTTTCCAGAGAGCGATGGACATCGCTTTCCGAGGCTTAATCAATCAATCTGTCGTAGTTTACCTGGATGACATCACTGTCTTCTCGAAAAATAAAGAAGATCATCTAGCTCATTTAAGATCTGTTCTGCAGCGATGTCGTAAGTACGAAATTTCTTTGAACCCAAAAAAATCCATCTTCGTAGTAGAACAAGGTAAACTCCTAGGATTCATTGTATCGAGCGAAGGGATGATTATCGACCCTGAAAGAACTCAAGTCATTTTGAAACTTCCCCCTCCCTCGTCAAAAAAGTCCATGCAATCTTTCTTAGGTCAGATAAACTTTGTTAGGAGATTTGTCCCCAGCTTTTCAGAAATGGTGAGACCATTACAAAACCTAATAAAAAAGGATGTACAGTACCATTGGGGACCTTTAGAAAGCCAGGCTTTTAATTCAATAAAAAAATCCATAATAGACGCTCCTTGTCTAATGATCCTCGACTTTTCGCAAGACTTCACCCTCTACACGTTTTCTTCTGACCATTCATACACCGCCGTCCTAACTCAAAAGAACGCTGAAAACAACGAAGTCCCAATCACCTTTATGAGCTCAGCCTTCAAGGGGGCAAAACTTAATTACCCAACAGTAGATCAACAAGCCTATGTTGTTTTCAAAGCAGTAAAGCACTTCCGATCTTAGCTTTTGAAATCTAGGATGAAAATCATTGTCCCTTACCCCACTGTTAGAAATTTGTTAGTACAGAAAGAACTAGGCGAAAAAAGGGAAAATTGGGTCACATCCTTGCAAGAGTATGACATAGAAATCACCCTAGCACAAATAGTAAGAGGCCAGGGGTTATGCAAATTGGTCACTAATCCAGCTGTAGGACAACAAGAGGAAAATGATATGTTAAATCCAGGACAACACTATCAAAATCAAATCTGTTGTGCACAAAACCCTGTTAGTCCCTGGTATTATGACATAAAATTTTGTCTTATACATGGATCATCTCCCCATCACCTTGATCCCACAAAAAGGAGAGCACTAAGATTAAAATATGCTTCTTTTCAGCTGATTAATGGTATTATGTTTCGTCAAAATTTTGATGGAGTACTAATGCGCTGTCTTGAGAAAGATGAAGCAGAAAAAGTCTTATTGGAATTGCATGTAGGAGAAGCTGGTGGGCATTTTGATGGAGATACCACTGCCCATAAAGTATTAAGAGCAGTTTATTACTGGCCTACCCTTTTTAAAGACGCTCATTCTTTGTGCCACAAGTGTGTAATTTTTCAAAAAACAACTGGACGGATATAGAAACCAGCCTTCCCTTTGCAACCAGTTTCAGTAGACTCCCCTTTTCAGCAGTGGGGTCTAGATATTATAGGCCCAATCAATCTGCCATCCTCGCAGTAGCATAAGTATATTATAACAACCATAGATTACTTCACTAGGTGGTCTGAGGCTGCCCCATTAAAAGCTGTAAATACCAGCCAGGTAATATCTTTCTTGAATTCAAATATTATTACTCATTTCGGTATCCCTGAATGCCTGGTATTTGATAATGATTCTTATTTTTCGTCTCTTGAGATGAGTGATTTTTCTCTAGAAAAAGGAATGAAATTAAAGTATTATGCCAGCTATTACCCCCAAGGCAACGGTTTGGCAGAATCGACTAATAAAAATCTGATCAAAATTATCAAGAGAATGGTCTCTGAAAACCATAAAAATTGGCATAACGCATTGTTAAACACAATCTGGGTTGATAGAGTAACTCTTAAAACTGTTGTGGGTAACTCACCTTTCTTTCTCGTTTACAGCAGAGAGGCGATTCTTCCACCACATGTCCTCCTTCCCTCTCTGCAACTATCACAGAAAGTACAAGAAGAGGATTGTCCCCCTTTGAAGAATCGAATTAACGCTTTGTTAAAATTAGAAGAAGTGAGGGCTCAAGCAAAATGGAAATTGGATCAACATCAACTCATTGTTAAAAATTGGTTTGATTCCAATTTTGCCTCTGACAAAATTTTTGAGGTAGGTGACCTTGTCCTAAAATGGGACAAACCTCATGAGGGAAAAGGAGAGCATACAAAGTTTCAGAACTTGTGGCTGGGACCATTCTTAATTGCTGAGAAATTGGGTCCCTGTTCCTTCCGATTACAAAATTTAGAGGGACAGCCAGACACCTTTCCGGTGAATGGCCAAGCTCTAAAAAGGTACTTCGCATGATGACACTCCCTTGTACACTGTGTAAATATTTTTGTTTTGCTTGTTGTTTGCTTTTCTTTGCTGGTTTGTTTTGATTTTTCCTTTATGCTTATTGGTCTTTCTTTTTGAGACACACATGCCTGCATCATGGGCTAGTTCAGACAAAGAGAACAGAAAAATTTCCCTTCAGAAATGACTTTTGAAGGTTGTTTAAGCATCAATTGTAATATTCTTCTGAGTTTACAGCCATGTTAAAGATAAATTGTTATTTGAAAATCATTTCTTGAATTCAATCTATAACTGAAGTTACTCATGATCATCCATAAAAATTCTTCTTACACTGTCCTTGTTACTTAAGAGAACAACTCAGAGATGTCTCCCTGCTCTTGAAAGTCGGTTTTATTAACAAACTATTTCTAGATCTTAATGAAGGACTCCTAAGAAATTTCTTCAAGGTCTGTAATTTACTAAGATATGTCCAAAAACCAAGATTTTCAGCATCACCCAGCTCTATTAAATATCTTTAAAACTAAATAAACCTTCAAAGAGTTATGGGAAGTGCTTGTAAACCCGTCGGGATACTGAATAGGTCTGTTGGCAGCGGGTAAATGCATGCATGATGCTAAGATAACTTTGTCGGGGTACTGAACAGGCCCACTGGTAGCGAAGCAATGTCAGGTATATGAAAATTCTCAGATATGGATTCTTTTGACCTTAAATGTCCTTCGTTCTGATCTGGAACTTCTTGGCAGGATATAGATATCAGAGTGGGTTAAATGACATCCCTGTCGAGGCTATGGACGCTTGCTGGTAGCAGCGGCTCTGTCAATAGTATTGAAGATTTTAACTTTACTATCGTGACTCTCTTCTGTTAAGATTGTTGTCAGTTTTCGTCTTTTTAAAATAACAGTAATCTAAAATTGGAATGCTTTATAATTGATAATGATGTTCAGACAAGTTTTCGGTTGTTTTCGATTTGAAGTTTTTTCTGATTATCCTAATCTGAACTCGTTCATTTGGCAGAGATAACTGCTTCTCCCAGCGTGTCGCCATTGTTGGCAGCAATAATGTAATTTCTATTGTTTATAAGTTGCTTACACATGATCTCTAAATTTTCATTACTCGTCATGAGCAACAACACTTATCACTTGTCGCTTTTTACGTACCTTCCTTTCGATTTTTGTTTTCATGACTGTAAGCATGAAAACTCACAGTTGGAATTCACACTTGGTTTCGATTTTTGATCAAAGGATAACTGTTCATATGGTCTATTGTCGAATTGTCGTCTTTCAGTATGAACTTGATGGTTTTCCTAGTTTATAACTCCTTGGTCCTAGTCATGCCTTGGTTACATAAGTAAAAAACCTCCCACTCATCAATATTCGATTACTATTAATGGGGTTTGATTCATAAAATTCTTTTAACACAATGTTTATTTCAAAATTTTACCTTGTAATCAAGTCACGAATATGTGCACTCTATGGTATACAAGTGCTTACATACTTACACTACCCATATCCCAAGGTATCATATGAGGTACAACATGATATTATTGCTCTGTATGGCTTCGGGCTTCACGATCTCTTTCCCACGCATGGTGATTAACACTCCTGCCTACCATTTTGAACTGTCACAACATTGTTTCGTTCGGGGCTATGGATCTGTGTTTTTCTATCAAACCCTACATCCAATTTCCATGTTGATTCCCTGTTGTTAGCCATGGCTCCTGTGGTGAGGATTGAGCCCAATGGCATCCAAACTTTGTTATCGTTTGACAATGCCAGAGATGAATTAGAAAGGAATGGCTGGTGTTTGTTTATTGAAAAGTTTGAGGGTTTCAATCTTAGATTTTCTCAAGCGTTCGCGTTGACATTCGACGGTTGTAGAGAAAAAATAGGAGACGTGCAGCTTGAGGTAAATGAAGATTTTATAAGCGAAGCTACTAGTTTACGAGCTGTGGGGAAAAAGTGGTTCAAGGACGCAAAGGTTGAAGAGGTCCCCTGGTCATTGTTGTTCACCTCAAGGAAAATTACCAGCTGCGACCGAGGTATGCCTGTCTCGTCTCTAAACCCTAGGTGGCATGATTTGTTAGCTATTGTGAAACAGTTTATTACATGTGAAGGGAGATTTGGGTTGGTTTTCTTGTATCACCTGTGATTGCTTATGAGATTCATTGATTTCCCACTGAACATGCCCTATTTCCTCCTTAGAAGTTTGTACAAGATGGGAAAGTGGTTTAAAAGGCAGAAATCTGATTCTAGTTTATTCCATCATGGTTTAATCAAAATTATCATGGTACATCAGTTGCAATTAAACAACGATTGTTGGGATGATTTTGTGTTACGAAATGGCTTCGGTAATAGTGAGTTGGGATAGGTTGACAAGACTGTTATCACAGAAACCCTTGTAAAACCTACCATCTTTCCTCCTTCGCTCATGCCCTATGACCCTGTCTCTAATTTGGAACCCTCGACCTACCCTGATTCTACTCAACCCAACACTCAACCGGATTTGTATCCTAAGAGTTGTATTAAGGCTGTTAAAAAATCCACAGGGAAGAAGTTTAGGGGAAGTGTCGATGTCAATTATAAGAATAAAAAGGTCACTCGTTGGGTTTCACGATGTGCTCGAAAAAAACCCAAACCCTGTGCTGACACAAAAAACACAATTGTGGTAAGTGAGGATTCAGATTCGGATATTGAAAGGTTCTTGGCCGAAGAGTATCCATATTCATATGGACTTTGCCCTGACAAACCCTACGATTATGTCACCAACCTACCACCGTGTCTAAAGGAAAATCCTCTCTTTCCTGGCATAAAACTCTGTGATGAACCTACATGTCAAATGGACGATTCTCCAGTTGTTAATACTATCAGTACACAGTCTCTACAGCCACACTGTAATGAATGTCGATCCTGGATCGACAGGTATTACAAGGATGTGCCTTTACTACAGTCTCGGCTTAAATATTTGGAAGACCAGGTGGATTCGTTAACAAAAGAGAATAGAAGACTCCAATCCATAGCTCAAGCCAAAGACAAACACCAAAAAACTACAGGGTCTATTATTTTTAGGAACGTGGAAGCAACGACAACAATAGTAAATTCAAAGATTACTTGATTTGTTTGAATCGCTTAATTTGAGGTATGATCTTTTTAAAAGTTTAGTATGATTCTGTCTTTCTCAATTTAGGATACACGATTTTTTTGCATAGATTACTTTTTAATTTGTTTTGTTTTATTTAATAAAATAAGATTCTAGTTATAATTATAACTAGCTACAGAATCGTGAGATTTTGTAGCTAGTTAGAAAAATTCGAATTACTTGTTTTGATAATTGAAAATACATCTGAAATCTTTTTATTTTTACTTGTTAACAGGAACTCATGATTTTCAAAGAGATATGAAGCACTGTTGGGATCTTCCAGCCATACCATCTTTATGTTTTTAGTAAATATACCAGGCTGTTAGTTTTTGGTATCAAGTAGAATCTGGGAGGTTGCATCCCCCACATTTTTTGGAACAGATTGGATGTTATCAACATGAAACATTTTGTTCCTGGAACCTATATAAGTATGTTGTTTTGTAAACTTGAGATCATCTTTGCCTGGGGAAAAAACTATGGATTTCTGATTTACAGACTTGAATATAATATGATATTTGCACAGCTTTAGCTTCTCCATATCGTGTTTTTATTCAAGTTATGATTATTTCGATTTGTAATTAGATTGTGATTTCTTTAGCTATCGTGGTTTATTGCAGATTGATATGATAAAATTTATATGATATCCATGTTTTATGTCCCATATTTAACATACAGTAATTATTCTGTTCAAACTTGATATTAAGAGATTTATCTTCATCTTTCGTTGAATATTTATATACAAGTTTTCACAGCAGGATTTATCTCAATGTGGCCACTTGTGAAATTATAAGATTGTTGTTACTATATCTCTTATATGTTCTATCATTCAGATTCAATCATTACTGGTTCACGTTTACAAGAATCATTTGTAGGATCTGTTGCGGGTTTGCCTCATCAGACATCAAGATTGGATGCTATACACAGGACGAATATGAGATGCGATAACAGGTCAGTTTACTAGTTTAATTTCATTAGTTTAATGAATACAGAAACCTCCTGTAGCTAAAACATTTTCTATTATCTATGATTTCTATTTTCAATTAGACAATTTTTTTATTCAATTTCTTGTTTATAAACATTATAAAAAAATAAATCAGAAAAGATTGAAAGATAACTTTGTTGTTGTTTAATAAATCAATCCATATTTGATTTTTGCGGATTTAGATTAAAATCCGTATTTTGTAAATGTTATACATATATTAGAAATAATGTCATTTGTATCTATTATACATATAATAAGTAGACTTATGTTATAAATATTAGCTAGTAAACTGTAAATATATATTAGATCTATATATAGTTTTCAGTGAGTGTTATTCATTAAGTTATTTTATCTTCTTTAGTTTTGTTTTTCACTTTCTTAGGACTTAGATCGACTAGCGGAGCTGCTAAAACCATCGGAGTGGATCAATCCAAACGGATTGGGTTAATTAGACAACCCCGGACTGGATTCACTCCTCCAGTTGACGAGCGGTCAATTTCGTCCGTCAACAAAATGATATAAACAATGCGATTACATATATTTGTTGTAGAATTCTCACTATAATCTCCAATTTAATTAATGCTTAATGTAGATATCATGTGTGACTATGACCAAGCGATGTATATGCAAATTGTTTTTCTGAATTTTAATAATAAAATGTGATGCCAATTGCTAGGGGATATGGATAGAGATAGGGGATGAATTAATCCACAAGAGAGGGGAGGCTCTATGAAAATTTCTAAGAGGGGTCCAAGGGGGAAAATTACCCATGTCTATTGATTCAATCCACTTCCTAAAATTACTATTGGTATATGAACCTTCTAATTCATTATCGAGTGTTCCCAAAGCCAGTCATTGAATGCATGTAAGAGGGTGGGTGTGAGAAGTCACATTCCATAGTTATTGCGAGCATGGGGGATGAGTACAATCAAATTGGGGAAGTGTGTGAGTCAAGAAAGAAATCCAAAGGAGAGGAAAATCATATGGGAAGTGTTATCACTAAGAGTCACCCTCAGACTGCAAGAGGATAAGGTCAGTACCCATCAAAAAAAGGTAAAATGGATTAAAATGGTTTGAGTAGGTGGATCAGTGAGACTGTAGGAAGAGGAAACAATAATAGAAGTAATTGTATATCAGTTCGAGACCATTGGGCTATGGAGTCATAAGTATCATGAATAATGAAGGCATTTAAACTTCTTATCAGACAAAAGGATTTATGTGGCGATGAGGAGAAGAAAAAGAGAACGTGTCTGAGTGATGAACCATGAAATATGGGCAAGATGACTACAGATCCTCTACCACCTTAGGAATCCATAAATAAGAGAGATGCTACATCTAGACAAGAAGAAAAACAGAAAAGGTCTAATGAACCATGGAATATGAACATTATAACAACATATCCTCTACCTCCTTAGGAATCCATAGATCAAAGAGATTACATCCAGACGAGAAAAACAGAAATGTCTGGTCAACCATGAAAGATGGTAAAGATGAAAACAAATCCTCCATCGCTTCAGGAATCCATAAATCAGAGAGATTACATCCAGAAAAGAAGAAAAACAAAAAATATCTAATGAACCATGAAATATGGGCATGATGACAATAAATCCTCGATTGCCTTAGGAATCCGTAAATAAGAGAGATTACATTCAGATAAGAAGAAACATAACAACGTGTAAATGAAGACGATATGATAAAAACAATTCAAAGGAATTTTCAATAACATAACATTTACAATCCAATCCCTCAGACATACAAACTAAAAAATACAGATCCCTACTCCTAAAAATCTCTCGGCTCTCCAGCCTATGAAAAACACCTCCCCCTTTTACAAAATATAAATTGATCTATTTATATCAGATCAATCCACAACTACCAGGAGTGTGACCTGGCCATCCCATTCAAGGCTTTACATCTGTGCACCCTTATGTCAGACTGTCCGTGTATCCTTTTGTCAGACACCAACTCAGATTAGCATGGTCCTACAGGAAAAACCATCCATAGGGGTAACTTGGGCTGACAATTCTGTCTCCACGGCCAGACCCTCCATGCTTTCTATTTATGGAGTGAGTCGAGGTTTCAACCACCACTCCTTTTTCATTAACTATTTTTTTCCTCAGGATCGGGACAAGGCTCAACTCCTAGGGGACCACCATGCATTTCTTTTGGATTTGACGTTATATAAGCACGTGATTATGGGGTCTTCAAAGGAAGTTTGGATCCACACCGCTTTTGAGCCCATAATTCACCACCTCCCGCCACGTAGAACTTTCTCTATACCACAGTTTCGATTGCGGGACTGCTCAAGAATTTTATCGTTCGAGCATGTTGTGTCCCCGCAATGAAGTGTGGCCATTGATCTGGTCGTGATCTGCGATCTGCATGCGTCTGCTAAATTTAATTCTACTGCTAAAGTTTATCTGCCCATCGATTCTAGGATCCATTAAAACCGCACATGGAGATGGCACTAATCTCGGTGCTTGAACAAGAGCACTTCCCGGAGGATGATCTCCTAAAGCCGATGTGGCAGCTTGACGTCACTATGCTGACATATCATGGATGGAGGGGTGACACATGTCACTCGAAATTAGGTGGATGACATGCCCAAAAATGCTTGAAATGAGTGCCATGTTTCATCGCTAGATGGATGCCACGCGTCTGAATTGATGGGTGCCAAGTGTCTTCGACACTGCAGATATGTAGAACTGGTATAAATCCTGGAGTTAGTACAGTCCCGGGTGACATGGCATCTTGAAATGAGTGTTGAAGCTCAGAAGCAAACCATGATCGTTGATCTGAGGAGGACATGTGGCAAAGATATGTGGACTCTGGGAGAAACTAATTCATAGGAAAAGAGAGAGGGGAGAAGCTAAAAATCCTGAAGCCCAGATTCTCGAAGTAAATCATGAACATCCAATGGAGAAGGACGTGTGGCGTTTGATCTTCAAATCTAGGATAAAACCACATCAGATGAAATCATGAGTGGATATGTCGAAACTTCTGAAGTTCGAAGTCCCGAAGTAAATCGTGACCATCCGCTGGATGAGGACGTGTGGAGCTTGATCTTCAACTCTTTGGCTTCTACCTAGCCACTAATCCTCACACAATTTTGACATGCTGAATGCACATGAGCCATTGATATGAACTTCTCCTGGGATCTTCGTCGTTTGAAAAATAAACCCACCCACTGCTTGTATTTCAAGTCCGAAATGGGATGCTTTTTAATGTTGCATTTGGACATTTTCGTGAAGACCACAGACTTGGTTATCCTGTGAACCTTTGAAAACTATATGTGATAACAAGAAGTTACAACAATTTTAGATAGTCAATTTTTTTACATGAACAACAAGTAGAGAGAAAGAAAGAAGAGCTTGGAACTGGAGAAACCATGCTTGAGCATATTTGGAGAAAAATACTGAAGAGCTAGGTTTTCATGCCTGAAGAGTGATGTCATGTATGAGTTGCACTATAAAATCAAGTGTTTGTTATTGTTTTTCCTGGTAGTTTTCCTAGCAGTGAGCTCCCTTGAGTTTCCAAATAGATAGATTCTTGATTACATGTGCCAGAGAGACCATGATAAACAAGAATGACACTTGAGGGACTGAGATCGGTGAAGGGGTAAATTCGTTGGGTTGGATAGGTTGAGAGGAAGAGAGTTGGTAAAAAATAGGGATAGTTGTAGGAGAATACCAATGGGTTTTGGAATTTCTGAGCTATGAGTGGACATGAGAGACCACCCTCTTTTATGGATTTCTAGCCCCATCTCGGGGGTGACTTATTGTTGGGATTTGGAACAAAAAATCTATGGTTGGGTGGAACGGTTGTCTCAAGCAGCTAGTTACAAAACAATTTTAAAATATAAGTGTTTTATCTGTTGTATGTGTTATATTTATGAGTTAAATTGGTGTGCATCCACTCTATGTTTAAAAAGGATTTATATGTTGTTGTATTTGAGTTTATTAGTTGTATTTCATGTTTATTTTAGAATCTTGTAGATACATCAAATTAATGGTATAAGACAATAGTTAAATCTAGTTGTAACTCATAGTTGGTAAGTTACAAGATCAATTAGCAGAAAATTTAATTTGTATCAGTATTTCCACACATAATGTACCTCAGTTGGGTTTGGGAACATTACATTATGGTATCAAATCTTCTGGTTCAAACACTAGAATTGTATGGGCCAAGAACCAATATGAATTTGGGAAAATGCGTTGTTACAATTTTTTATCTATGATGAATTTCGAGGGGGAGAAATAAAATTAGAGTGAAATCCTCAAATTCATGAGAAAAATCGAGTTTAAATGCCTCAAAATTGTCTAAGAGGTTTAATGAAGTCAATTTGGAGAGTTGTAGAGTTAAAATTCAACTTGGAAGGTCAAAAGTCACATTTTAATGGCTGTTGTAGAATTGGGTGAAGCCTAATGGATCAACAACGGAGATCATGTTTGATTTCGAGATCAACGACTTGGATTCATTGTAATACATTTTAAAATTATAAGGTTTTTTGAAGTTTTGCAAGGTCTAATAGATCGACGAACATGATTCATTTTCAGAGGTTTGTGAAGTGGAGTGGATTGAAGGTCTAGATAAGTTTTTGAAGGTTGGAAAATGGGAGTTGATCGATAGTTAAGATCATCTTGTCTTGGAGATCGACGGTCCAAATTCATCTGGAATTTGGTCGAAAAATTCCAAGTGTTGGAGTTGGCCAAGAGAATTTGTCGATGGTTGATGGTTAGATTGGCGAAATTGGCTAAGTGTTTCAATCACCAATGAAAAATTCCGATGGTTGGATCGACAAGTTTGGCGAAGCATTTTGTTCACCAATGGAAATCGTCGATGGTCAATGGTCGGGTCAGCCAATTCAGTGAGGTGTCGATTAATCCTAGAGAAGTTATTGATCGTTGAAGAAGGAAAGAGGGTGATGATGTCTCATGCCATGTCAACATTCACGTTTCATGCCATGTCAACCAATGTGCCATGTTAGAGTCTACGTGTTATGTCACGTCAACATCCATGTGTCATGCCACATCATCCAAGAAATGGTTGATGGCCAATGGTTGGGGTGATCGAATTGGAAAATTGTTTTTGTATGCCAACAAGAATGGTCGGGGTGATCGAATTGGAGAAGTGTGTTTGTATTCCAACAGGAATGGTCGATGGCCAATGATTGGGTCGATCAAATTAGTAAAGAGTTTCATCCACCAATCAAAATCATCGATGGTTGATGGTCGGGTTGGTCATTTTAGCGATGTCTTGCGAATCAGTTGTCAAAGGAAAAGGTTTGATGGTCGATGGCCAAGTCGACGGTTTTGGAAAAGTGTTGCGTGAGTCCAAAGGAAAACGTTGATCCCCAATAAATTTCAAATCAACGACTAAGATTTCACTCGATTTAATATCAATGGATCATATTTAAAGGCTATTATAATAGTAAAATAGTCAATTTGCTATGAAATTTCCATATTTTTGAAGCTCTTAAGCTTGTGGGGCGATTTTGAGGCCCTAAACGACATTTTTAGGAAACCAAAATTTATGATAATATAGCGTATCAAAACCTTGTCTTTATAGTTTAAATAAAATAATTGGAAGATATCTTTCCAACAAACTACTCCAGGTACAAAACAGATCTTGTATGAGAAAGTTATAGCTAAATCAGTTAAGGTAAGATTTCAGCGCCAATTTACTTCTAGAGGGCATAACTCCTTTCTCAACAGTCTGTTTGGGGCTCAAGAGTAGTCTATAGGAATATTATGAGACATATAAGCCAGATTTGGAATATGGATATGTAAAAATGCATAGGAAAAGAAAGAAGACACTTGTAGTATACATGGATAAAAATGGGAAAACAGTCTAAACTTCTCCGGACCATAACTTTCAACTTAGAGCTCATATTTGAGAAAACAAATAGTCATTGGAAATGTATTAAGGAGGAGAAGACATATATCCACCCAGAATTTTGAATTGGGCACTGAAATTTTATAAAAAAATAATAAAGTAAATTTTGCAGGAGTAAGAGAGTGAAAATTGCAGCTTCTGAATGTTGTAGTTTTTTGCTCAGAACTCAGAATGAGGCACTAGTACATCCATTGTAGAGATTTTTTAGAGAAGAATGTGTCTAAGGAATCATATTTTGACTTAGTACATGTTTTTCCTCATAAATTGTGATGAAGAATAATCTGTAATCTAGTTAATAAAATGTTTTATAGGATGCATGTGCTAACAATAATTGTTACATGCACATTTCTTGTAGAATTAGAGGTACACGAAAAAACAAATTGTTCATGCATGAGGACTGGAGTGATGAAAGATTCCCATGGATATTACATCCATGAGGAGGATATTAAAGGTATGTGTTTCAACACGGGAAATGTTGATACAAAGTCTAATGGAAGAAGAGGCAGGAAGGAACATGTAAGTATGAGAAGCTTGGATAGAGAAGTGCAGAGTTATAGGGAATATATTGAAAGGATTATGAAGGATTAGGAAGAGATACTTCATATTCTGAGTATGTTTCATAGGAAAGATAAAAATACTCTGGAACCAAGAAAGCAACTAGTGCTAGACAAGTGACAACATCTAGATCCCAAAGCAACAAGGATGATAATGGGAATGACAAGTAGTAAAAAAGCGTGAGAAGGTGCCATCATTCTCCAAGGAAATGCACTAGAATAACTCATGCAATTTCAGGGCCAGGGAGAATCCCAAGTGTGTCGCATGCCAGGAGGAAAAGAAGAAGGAATGAGACAAAAATCTTGTAAGGGGAACTCGGGAAAATTAAGCCACCAAATTTCAATGGTGAGCACGGGAAAGGAGAATAGGTCGAGGCCTGTGTTGGCAGCCAATTCAATTTTTTCTATTGCCCTATAAGCTGCCTACACCTATGTCTTTTGAACTTCAAATTCTCGTCGCATTTTTCAATTAAACGATATTTTCATTTCATGTGACACTTGCAAATTTGTCTCCATTTAGTTTTCACGACTGTAAGCGTGAAAACTCTTCTATCATTATTTGAACTGTCATGATCTTTTATTGATATTTTGAGTGTCACTTACCTTGGTTTATCATTAAGTGGATGAAAGGATTTTCGAACTATGCCTATTTGCCTGTTCTTACTTTGATTGCGCAACTGGATTTTATTAAACTGGTAAGGTATTGAGCATGAATATTTATGTTTTTTGAAACTTGCCTAGTCATTGAATTACATAGGGGTCATGGTTGATTTTTGTTTTTATATATATGATGTGATCCTTATTGTTATAGCTCTTGGCTTATGAAATCGATTGTCACCATGTTTTAAAACCTTTGATTAAACATTTATGCGATGGCGCGTTGGTTAAACATTTGGGTTTAATTTTACATTGAATATTCATGGTTTGAAATATGGTAAATGGTGCATTGGTATATCGTTCATCGTTTGATTTTTGGGTTGGCTAAATAGTATGGTTTGAACTATGTTATGATTGTTTCAACAATGGGTTAATTCATCGGTTGTACTTTTCCATTACTATTTTGCATGGGGGTAAGTGATTCCACCACCCTCGCATGCGCACATTAATGTTTCCCCTTTGATCGTTCATAGTGGTTAGACCGAATGATTCTGCTTCTGTGTGTTGGTGTTTTCGAACCAAACCCTTACCATGTGCTCGCACCATGGCTCCAGTCGTGAGGGCTGAACCGAATGGTAGCCAGGATCTGTTGCTATTCGACAACGCCCACAGTGACCTTGAAGAATTTGGATGGCTCCCGTTCATACAAAATTTTGATGGTTTTAATCTTTGCATTGCTCGACAATTCGCTTTGACCTTTGATGGCTGTCGAGCCAAGGTCAGGGATGTTCAATTGCAAATTGATGAGCAATTTGTAAGTTTAGCTACGGGTTTGCCTACCACTGGACAACGATGGTCCAAGAATTTCAAGGTGGAAGAGGTCCCTTGGACTCTGCTCTTCCAGTCACGTAGGGTTGGCTCCTGTGACAAAGGTTTGCCTGTGACCATGTTGAAGCAATGTTGGCATGAGTTGTTGATGATAATCAAACAGTTTATCACCTGCGAAGGTCGGTATAGTTTTGTTTTCTTACACCACCTTCGTTTTCTTATGGTTTTCATGGGCTTTGAGCTTAATATGCCTTATTATTTACATAGAAGAATGTTTAATATGTCTAAGAAATACAAAAGGAACCAGGCTGATATCAGCCTTTTTCACTATGGGTTGGTTAAAATGATTGTTGTTTATCATTTGGGGATACACAGAGACTGTTGGAACGATTTCCTTGCACGCAATGGTTTTGAGGATTCGAATCCTCCACAGGTTGACAAACCTGTAGTGACCGAGAACAAAGCTATACCCCCGGTACCCTACAGTGTTCTGCTACCTAATCCCTTACCCGACTCACCTACCGACCTACCCCACTTTGTGACCAAGGATGTCGAAAATGTTAAGCCTGTGGGCAAGAAACCCAAAGCCAAACCCACTGCAAATGCCAAAGGCAAAAAGAATGCCCGTTTAATCTCTCATATGGCAAGGAACAAGCCGAAACCTTTTGTTAATCCTAACCCTATCGTATTAAGCGAAGACTCCGACTCGGAAGTGGAACGTTATCTGGCTAGTGAATATCCCTATTCGGAAGGTCTGTGTGCCAAACCCTCTTATGACTTCGTGTCAAACCTGCCACCTTGCTTGCAAGACGACCATAACTACCCATGCATAAAGCTGCCTTGTGAAACCCCCGGTCATTCATCCAAACCCTCTCCTGCTCTGTCGAAGGCTACAGTGTCACCCTGTGAGCAATGTAGCTCTTGGTTAGAGAGGTATTATCTTGATGTGCTGATGCTACAATCAAAGATTAATATCTTTGGAGGACCAGGTTACACTGCTTACCCGTCAGAAGGTTGAGCTACAGACCACTGATAAGAGACAAAGAACGACAGACTCCATTTTGTTTAAAAATGTGGAATCGTCCACAGCTGTGGTGAATTCTAAGCTGGCGTAATTGGATAGCCTCGTCACACAGGTATGTGTAATATCAATCATTTTTGTAAATAGTATGAGTTTATATAACGATTCAATTTTGGTTTGAATAGCTCTGTTCAACATTGATTGGTTTCGTTACATTCTATACTTAGCCTTGCTTTGACTGAACGGAATTCCGTTTCCCAGTTTAGTTTCGATTAGATTTTAATTGATCTGATTTGATTTGATATGGATTTGAGTTGTTGATTTAGTCAGAATGAATGCTCTGCTATCGATTGAAGTCGTTTGATAGACACAAGTTGTTTCTCATATTTTGATTCTAAACACAATCACATTTCGTTTTGATTTCATTATAATGTATATGATATGTTTGGTGACAATTGTGATATGGTTAACTTTTACGGTTTTATGTCCATATGGCTTTCAACCAATTTGAATAACAGTTTGGATTGTTTTTAAAATGATTCTGTACAAGTTCACCCAAATCGTGAATGGATTCAATTCGTAAATGGTTATGTGAAACCCAACCGGTTAATTCGTTTTGGTTTGTTGTTAGAACGACCCTGTTATCGATTGGATTGGTAATGAATATTCAGTTACAAGTTGAGTTGTAAAACGAGATTGAATTCACTATTATCCTATATTCAACTCAGTCATGATTTGTTTCGATTATTGTCCAGTTTATGATTATCATTTCTGTTGACTTGATATTGGTTGTGATCACTATTAATTGATCATATCTGTTGACTGTATAACGCTCAGTGATCGAAATCTATGGCGAATTCTGGTTGATGCTGTTATATCTACCCATGATCGTAACAGTCTTTCCATCTTTGTATCTAATTAAAACAACATGAATCTTATGCTCCATTATTATAGCTATAACGAATGGATTTTGGTTGTGTTGGATTAGATCGTATCGCACATGATATGACTCACTATGGATTTCATTTGATATGAAACAATCTTGTTGCTGTTTGACCCGATTTTATGGTAAAAGGAAACAGAGTATTCTCACCCCTGTTTCGATTAAATCACTTTTGATTTTGTTTTATGTTGAATGATAAAATTATTTGAATCATTAGTGATTCGTTTTTAATATTTATTTAAAGAAGATTGGATTTGATTCTTTTAAAAAAAATATTTGATTTGATTTCTATCTGATCCTGTATGCTATTTTAGACTAGCTACAAAATCAGATGATTCTGTAGCTAAGTCTGTAGAATCAAATTTTTATTGTTTTGTTGATGAAATACCTTTCTAACTTGATATTTTTGATCTATTGCAGATGAATTCGAATTGGTAGTGGATTTGATGAGCAGTTAAGGAATATTTCAAAGATTTCACTTGCATTTTAGTTTCTTAGTTTAGTTGATTTTGGGATATCTCCCAGATTATGTAAAATAGTTTGGTATTATCCACAGGGAGGTTTTACCCTGTGGAGAGACTTATATATACTTATCACTTTTGTAATAATGGACATCCTCATTTTTGGGAGAACAAGGATATGGAGTTTTAATACAGACTGAGGCAGAATTTGGTGTTTTGTTACAACTTTAGCTTCTCATCATATCAATATTTTGCTTCATGTTGTGTATATCAATTTGTATCTGGTTAATGACTACTTTAGCTATCTTAATCATGTGCAAATGATATAATTTAATCATTGTTATCCATATCTGGTTTCTTCTAAGTATTTAAAGAACGTAGCAATTGCTTAATTCAATTTGTGAACGACATATTTCTCTTCTTCATAAGTTGAATTATAAAGTATAAGTTTTTGCATAACAGGTTTCCCTTATTGCAGAGATTTATAAATCATAAAATTGTTATGATTTTTTATGTCTTGTTTGTCCTGTAAACAACTCAAAGAGCAGCGCAACCTATCGTTTACGAGAAGCTTATGGACTAACCGGTGCGAGTTTACTTCCTCCGACCAGCTTCGAAGTCATCATATACAGGACAAATTAGGAGCGCTTCCAGGTCAATCTGTCATTTATCTGTTAGTATATTTGTTAGTAATGTTCGTTAGATATATATGTTTAATATATTAGATCATTTAATTTCAGTAAGTTTTATTTCTTATTCATAAAATATAAAAATATAAAAATATCTCTGGCTGTCTTAGGGCAGAAAGCACATGAGTTTTACAGGTTTTATTCAAATCTGCCAATTGTGTATATTGTATATTTGTGAATAAGCTGTATTATAATTGATAGTTAGACGGTTAATTGTTAGAGTTAGAGTAATAGTAATTAGTAGAATAGTTAGTGTAATTCGTATTTGGTTTTAGTTTATATTGTAGTTCGTTTTTTAATTAGATTAGTGTATTAGTTTGTTTTTATTTATTAGTTAGTTTAGTTTCTTGTATTTAGTTTTAGTTTTTTTTATTTGTTTTAGTTAGATTAGTTAGTTTAGATTAGTTTTCTCTTTGGTTTTCTTAGGATTCTAGAGCAGCCAACGGAGCCGTTAAACCCGTCAGGGTGGTTCATTCCAAATGGCTTGGGTTATTTAGACAACCCCGGACCGGTTCCACTCTCTCAATTGACGGACGGACCATTTCGCTCGTCAACAGCCTGGTTATTGGAGATGAAGAAATATTTCGAGTTGCATGATTACCCCTCAAGGGTAGAAGCTAGAATTGCAACCTATTACTTGCAAGGAAAGGAAACCATGTGGTGGGATCAACTTAAGCAAGTGAAACACCTTGATGAGAAAATGATCTCATGGAGGCAATTCAAATGATATTTCCAAGAGAAATATTTGTTTGGGCATTATTATGAAAGAAATGTGAAAGAGTTATTTTAACTCAAGTTGGGAAGCATGACAATGGACGAATATGAGAAGAGCATATTTGAATTGTTGAAGTATGTTGACTTCATAAAATATGAGAAGGTGAAGATCCAAAGGTTTCTAAGTGGGTTACCTTCTTTCTATATTGACAAAATACAATATGACAACCCCGGGACTTTGGAGGAATCCATAAGGAGAGAAAAACATCTTTATGAGTAGAGAAGAGGAAAGCTAATTTTCTGCAAAGCTTGGAATGATAAGATGAAAGGTAAAAAGGATCAAAGGTAGAAATTTTTTAAGCCACCTGTTTTCAATAACAACTCCAAAGAAAATTAGTAAGGATGGTCAACCCAAAATTAGTACAAGACTACAGATCCATTTGGGAAAAGGCCAAGGAAGTAGCTTGTATAATGTTGGGGATGTGAGGGAAATCACTTATATAGGGACTTCTCTCACATAGGATAAAGAATGAGGATTTTCCACAACATTCAGGAGGATGAAATGATGAAATACATGGGAGGAAATATGCCAAGGATTTATGCATCCTTGGACAACAAGTAAGCAGAATATCAATCGCCCATGATTGAAGTGGAAGGTAAGATTGATAACCAACCCATAGATATTTCAATTGATTATGGAGTTAACCATAGTTACATAAACTCTAACATTGTTGAAATATTTCACTTGCAATGAAGTAAGCATAAAAAATATTGGTTAGTTCAATTAACCACAGGGGCTAAGAGGAAAATCAATGAGCTAGTTAAATATTTTCCAACAGACATGAATGGACTCAACAAAAAGGTAGATGTGAACATCACACCATTGGGTTCATATGATTTTTTAATTAGCACAGTTTGGTTGGAAAAAAAAACATGCTTTCCCAGACTGTTACAACAAGACAATTACATGTCTAGATAAAGAAGGGAAGCATGGAAAGATTCAAGGCATTACAATAGTTGTGGTTGTTAGAGAAATTTTAGCTATGCATTTGAAAAGGAGTTTCAAGAAGGGATGTCAGATTTTTTCACCCATATGGAAGAGGAAACCAAATATAAAGTGAAAAGTATTGAAGAACATATGATCTTGAGGGATTTTGAAGATTGGTTTTTGGGAAATCCTAGGATTTCCACAAAAGAGAGACATTGATTTCTCTATTGGTTTGATGCCAGGAGTTGCCCCAATGTCCAAGACACCTTACAGAATGGGCACGCCAAATTTGAAGGAGTTGCAGATGTAGCTTGAAGAATTGTTAAGGAAGGGGTATATACTATTGGAAATATTGTTGTCATTGATGTCAAATATAGGGGGAGACTACATATTTCCAATATAAAGGATGCAATATGGATATTGTTGGAAACATTGTTTTTGGATAATTGATGCTCATTTTGGATACCCTATATTTGAAGGAACTTTTACTCTATATACCTATTTGAAATGGGAGTATAGGTTATATGTTTGGACATAATATTATGATACCTTTCTAACGGTATATTCCATTCCCTTTAACTCCTTAGGAATGAGGAGATATGAATTTTTTCGTTCGACAACCCAACCAGAACATTTAGGTTGGTTTAGCCAGTCTTTATAGGTGAACCCCGCAAGTGAGGACAAAAATACTATAAATTCAAGATAGATGTGCACATTTGTATTGAAACCAAGCAAGATATTAATTTTGAGGTGTGCATAAGTGATATAAGGTGCGCTAAAGGATATGGGGTGTCCTTTTGAGGCCTAAAGGTGTGTAAGAGGAGTCTTCTTAGGATTTTCTTGTTCTTAAGGTGCACTATGAAGAAATGAATGTCTATGATATTGCAATGTGCATTGTTTTGAGGTTTTGATGTTGCAATGTGCATTGTATTGAGGTTTTGATGTTTTATTCTGGGATCATATTCCGAGAATGATGCTATGTGTAACACACCCGATCCCTAAGTAATATTTTAAGGGATGGGGCATCATAATTTCGTTTTTCCTTAACTATATGAATCCCAACTCTGGGCTCTCCACTATAATTCTTCTTGTCACGAGCTTCCTCACGATCACCACCATACTGAAATATGAATTTTGAATCACAAATTATTGCCTCCTGAAGCTCTTCGAGCATTATTAGTCATCGATCACATGAGTCCATATCATTCATATTGTTTCCATTGTTTCGAAATCTACGATAGAATTCCACCCATTGCCCAATCCAACAATGAGTCTTATTCCTTAGTCAACACATAGGCTAGAGGGGTGTTCGACGTTCAACTCTGAATGCCCCTTTTTCTTTCTATGCACACATTCCTCGGATTCCCGAAATCGCGAACTCCTGAGGTACTGCCACGTAGCTCTAACCTTCAGCCTTCCGACTTGTTCTCGACACTACACCTCAAACCTCTGGAGTTTCGGAAACCCAAAATCTTGAAGGGTCCCCACTAACCTTTGACCGAGCATTCATGCAGTAGGGGATGACATGCACCAGGGCCAGGAGTGACACATGTCCTTTTGAGTGACACATGTCGTGTTCTAAGGGTCTTTTAGGGTCTGTGAGAAGTACAAGTCTGGTGACATGTGGCATACAGGATAGGGGTCCACCTCACCCTAGGTGACATCGACGGGCCACGTCAATCTGGGATTGGAATCCTCTAGGGTTCTTAGTTTCACCTACCTATCGAACCTCCCGGAGCTCCGAAGTATGAATTTTTTGCCAACTGTCTCTCATTACCCCTTGGATCCAATGGTCGAGGTGTGTCCATGTAGATCCATGAATCTATGGTGGAGAGGAATTACAAAGATCAGGGAAAGAATTATCATCCATGCAGATTGAACTTCCACAATCCTCCTAAACTGTTGATCTGTATATCTGGCAGGATCAACGGTTGGCATCAATTCCACCACAGGCGAGCAATTTCCATTGCAGAACTCGAGAAAGAAAATAAACATCATGCTAGTTGGGACTCCACAATCATCCCTGATCGTAGATCTCCAGGTCGGTTCAAGAACGACCATCGATCCTCGCTAGGAGGTTAGGGCCAGTCCACCCTTGCAAGTGGTAACGTACTCGATACGAAGGAAAATATAGGTGGGTCTCGCATACTCCTCTCACCAAATGGACCAAATGGTGAGTGTCAAGTGTGATATGTAGCAAGGCCGAGATGACACATGGCCCTTCAGTGGGTGACATGTGTCACATGTTAATGGGCCTATGGGGTCTGTGAAACACGTAAATCTAGGTGACACGTGGCATGTTACTTGTGGGTCCACGTCACCCTGGATGACATCACTATAATATGTCATCCTTGACTGATGGTCTTCCAAGCCCTTCAATCTCACGGTCAAGTCGCGTCCATGTAACCCCTAGGTCGATGGTCTCCATTACTTCGTAATTTTGGCATTCGGGGAGTTAGTGTTGTGACCTACTCATTTCTCTTGAAGTGGTCAACTCTGGGCTGACCATGGTATGAATCTAATAGTGAGGAAAGATCTCGAAGGGTCTTGATATATATGGTTTTAATTTATTCATAGCTCTGATATTTGGAGAGTTTAAGGTCATGCCATCATCATCCTCCTGAAGCAAGACTTCATCGAAGTGTTGAGTATAGTCTGGATCCAACGGACAAGAGGGATCTCAAAGTATTCTCAATCGATGTTTCACGTCAATTTGTAACTTCGGTGTTTGGGGGTTTCCTTGCCTTGAACCACACTTCCTTTGAAAGTTCCAAACTATGAACACATCTGATCTATCTCCACGTGTACTTATCATCCACATCCAGGATTTATTCCAGCTTGTGACACCTCCTGATGACCGAACCTCTAGATAGTCGTTGATCTATGGACACGTGTCCCTCTACCATCAACGACCCAGATTAACTTTGTGACTCCAACATTCATAATTTTGGCGTTAAGCCACTTCTATTCTCCCGAAGTGGGACTTAACTGAAGTTCTTAGCACTACCTCTTTACTAAATTTGATCCAACGGCCAGGAGTGCTTTCCACTGGAATTTTCAGATCCATGGCTCCCATTACTTTCAAATCAGTGGTTCACGTTACTTCGCAATGAATGAATAGATCAAGGCTTAATGGGGGCAAGTCTAACTGTCCCAGATAAGAAAACTGCCAGGAGACGGTTAACTAGGTGGGTAACTGTAACTACCAACTGCCTTTGGTCGATTTATAAATGGTAGGGTCGAAACACTCAGGAGTTTCGAAGCCAAAAGGTCTAACTTCTTTTAGGCCTAGCGTAGGGTTCCCAGACCTTGGTCACATGGGTCCTTTGGAAATTCTTGTGGTCTAAGCACTAATCCCTTTAGCCGCAGATGGGTTAAGGACATGGGCATGAGCCCTTGGTCAGATGGGTGAAATATATGAAGGATGCATCCTCCTTCCATAGGGTTTGAACTTGGAAATTTCTAGCGAGGGGGGAGGGTTTTAGAGACTGAAACTATTATAGGCTTACATATTACGACTCTACTACTCAGCTGAGTTAAGTATACGCCCATTTAAAATCACGAGTTCACATAGAGATAATTCATATATCTAAATTAACCATTCAACATCAAACTAAGTCATAGACATATAAATATATTAAATCACTATTCCTATTTCAGTAGAGAGAGTATGAAGATACTTATCAGAAAACCAAAGTTCGTGAAGCGACTGCTGAAAGGGGTTCATGTTTCCACCCAACCATAGGCACATCCACTCCCGATGGATTTACCGTTGTCCAACCTTGAGTTAGACCATGATTCTCTAAGAGAGACTCTTTCTTCTTGCTCAACAATAGTTAGGGACAGAGGTTACCCTCCTCCTCTCACTGGATCCTGGCAACGGGTTTTCTCTGTAGCAAGAAAGGAGTTCTTCCCAAGGACTTCCATAGTCACTCGTCAACCTCGCTTATCAGTTTGTAACAAAAAACCTTGCCAAAATCTTCTTATGTTCATAATGAGATTATTCCTCAGTTCTTCCTCGAACCGAAGTGTTGTAACTGCTCTTTTTCTCCTCAAGATTTCTCTTGCGACTCTTCTCTCTTCATAGATCACTTTCTCCTCTCTTTCGCCTCTGCCCATGAATTACCTATTCCTTGCCTTTCTCAGCAAGGTTGTGTGGGTATGAATCCCCAACTCATGGTCAGGTCTAGAGTCTTATAGATGGGTACTTTGCCCCATCTCCTCATTAACTCTTGAGGAGGACTCTCCTAGGTACCACGCTAATTGGTAATTCATTATCTGGGTCAGAGGATTGTTCTGAGTCATTAATTCCAGTAGGGTACTGGTTTGGTGGGGGTCATCTCAACCATTCATGTTTCCCCTCACTATATCTCTCATAGAATCCATGGTCTATCTTGGAAACCCCTCCCTCCCCCCCTTTCAACAGTTATGCAACACTTATCCATCTCCTATTAATAACAAAAAATACATACATTGACCTTTTATACAAAGGTTCATCAAATCAGACATTCACACATATCTGTTCTGCCATGGTTTCTTTGCCAATTATAGTTATATTTACAGACTAGGGAAAATTGGGTGTTACACTATGAGGCTCCCTAGGGCATGAAGATTACATATGACTAGGGTTTGAAGGATTGTTTGTGGAATGAAGCATGAAGGTGAATTCAAAAGTACTATGTGTATGAATATCTTGGATTGGTTTCTACACATATATTGTTGAGTTGGTGCTCAAGTGAGGGGATTGTGTCTACAATAGGTTGATTCTTGAACATATTATAATAATAGGTTGGTGCCTATAGGTGTTGCTGAGTTGGTGCTCAATTGAGGAGATTGGTGTCTCTAGTAGGTTGGTGCCTACATCTTGCTAAGTTGTTTCTCAATTGAGGAGATTGGTGTCTCCAGTAGGTTGGTGCCTACAATATTTATAGCAGTAGGTTGGTTCCTACATACATTTATAAAGATAATTTTTATGGTTTTCCCCTGATTGGGTTTACATGTTAAACTTTGTGCATTGTGATTTGAATTTATATGTGATCATTGTTTCTCAACTAATGAATGATTTATGAATGGTTAAATAAAGTAAAAATTATCGTATATTGATTCATCCCCCCCCCTCTCAGTATAATCATAAGTTCAACATATATGCCCAAGTGTGTCACCTTGGGGTGCCCCAATGATATTCGTGAAGAAGAAATATGGAACCTTATGGCTGTGTATTGATTTTAGATAGCTAAATAAGGTCACCATAAAGAACAAATATCCTTTTCCAAGGATTGATGATTTATTTGATCAACTAAAAGGTGCAAGAATATTTTCCAAGATTGAATTGAGATTAGGTTATCATCGAGTGAGGATAAAGGAAGATGATATCAACAAGACAACATTCAAGACAAAATACATGCATTGTGAATTCATAGTACTGCCATTTGGGCTATCAAATGCACTAGCAGTTTCATGTGTCTAATGAATGGAGTGTTCAAGGAGTACATGGACAAGTTTGTAATTGTGTTCATAGATGATATACTCATATACTCAAGTTCAAAAGAGGAACATGAGAATAAATTAAGAATGGTGCTACAATTTTTAAGAGACCATAAATGGTATGCTAAGTTAAGTAAGTGCATCTTTTATAAAAAGAAGATTCACTACTTGGGGCATATAATTTCCACAAAAGGGATAGTAGTTGATCCCCAGAAGATAGAGGTCATTAGAAGATGGTCAGTGCCAAGAAATGTCACGGGGGTCAGATTATTCATGGGTATTGTAGATTATTACCAAATATTCATAACAATATTCTCAAAGATTGCAAGTCCAATCACTTATTTGCAAAAGAAGGGATCATGAAATTTGAATGGACTTCCAATTGTGAAGAGAGATTTCAGCAATTGAAATACATATTTACAAGTGTGCCAATATTGAATATTGCAAACCCGAATGAATATTTTGTGGTTTTCACCTATGTGTGCAAGGAAAGGCTTGGTGGATTCCTCACACAAAGAGATCACATGGTACACTATGAGTCTAGAAAATCAAAAGAGCATGAGAGGTATTATGCTACCGATGATATAAAATTAGTAGTCATTATTCATGCATTAAAAATATGGATACATTACCTCATGGGAATGAAATTTGAGCCAAGGACAGGCCATTGTGGTTTGAAACATTTGTTTAGAAATCCCACATTAAATGTCAGAAAAACTAGATGGCTTGAATTTCTGAGTGAATATGACTTTGAAATTAAGCATATAAAACGCAAGGAAACTCAAGTGGTTGCTGCACTCAACATGAAATCTCATGAAATGCATGTTGCAACCATTATCATGTATAGGAATGATATCAAAGATAAAAGTATTACAGTAGCAAATTTAGATCAACAATATTTAAAAACAAAAGAAACATTACAACAAGGAAAATTACAACAAAAATTTAAATATTATGAGTTGCAAGAGGATGGAATACTCACATATAGAGGAAAAATATATGTGTCAAATTCTAGTGAGCTGAAAAATACAATGCAAAGGAAAATGCACAATGTCTTGTATGTTGAGCACCCAGGATATCAAAAACCAATTGTAGCTATAAGGAGCCAATAGTTTTTCTTGGAATGAAGAAAGAAGTGGCTAATTACATAGCCATATCTCTAGAGTTCTGGAAGGTGAATACTGAACATAAACATCCAGCGGGGTTGTTACAACCATTTCCCATTCTAGTATGGAAGTGGGAAGTAGTCACAATGGATTTTATTACTAAGCTTCCCAGAAGAGTGAAGCAACATGATTCCATCATGGTGGTGGTGGATAAAATAACTAAGGAAACACATTTTATTCCTGTGAATACAACACACAAGGAAACAAATATTCCAGAGATCTACTTGAAAGAAGTTGTGAGGCTACATGGGGTGCCTAAGGTAATTGTTTCATATAGAGATCCAATTTTTTGAAGGGTTTGTTCAAAGGTTCTGGGACAAATTTAAATCTCAATATAGTGTATCACCTTGAGTTAGATGGGAAAACATAGAAGACTAACATAATCATTAAAGACATGTTTAGAATGTATGTAATCGACCAACCATCAAAATGGGAGGATTATATTCATTTAGTTGAATTTGCTTACAATAATGGGAATCAAGCCTCATTAAAAATGAGTCCATTTGAATCATTATATGGTAGGAAGTGTAATACACTAGTGAGTTGGGATAATCCAACATAAAAAGTTGTTATTAGGCCAGATTTGTTGAAGGAATGGAAGAGTAGATGGAAAAGATCAAGAAAAATTTAAAGGTTGCCTAAGATAGGTTGAAAATCAATGCAAGAAAGAACAAAGTTTTCATATATTTCAAAGTGGGCAAACATGTGTTTTTAAAAGTAAAGGCAAAAAGAAGTTTGCTAAGATTAGGAAGTCCCTCAAAGTTGGTAGCAAGATATTGTGGACCTTTTGAAATCCTGGAAAAGATACGGCCAGTTGAATACATGCTAGAATTGCATGCATCCATGAGAGTGCATAATGCATTTCATGTTTCATTATTAAAGAAATATGTGTCTGGCCCTAACCACATAATTGATTGGATTGTGATCCAGGTGGAACATGAAGGGGATTTTCGAGTGGAACTAGTACGCATCATAGACCATATATTCAAAGTGATCATTAACAAAGATATAGGGCCGATAAAGGTTCAATGGACCTGCTATGGTCCAGAAGACTCTACATGGGAGCATGAAAAAAACATGCGAGAAGAAAACCCACAATTTTTTGTCAATTTTAAGAAAACAGAATGCAAACTCCATTTTGAGCAGCTAAAGTTATGGAACCACATCTCAAAGTCCTAGACAACCAATGTTGGGGGAATTAATAAAAGAATGGTACAACCTGACAGAATGAGAGAAACAAAGGGGGTACATTCCTTGGGTCAGTAGGTTGAGAGGAACATGAGATTTTGGTTGGAACTACTATTGAAGTATAAAATTTTGTAGAATTTTTTTTTCTAAGTATTATGATGTAAATTCATGTATGTATGTATATCAACATAGTGTGCATCGAGGAAGGATCACAATTGTAGGGGAGGAGGAATGTAACATCCCCTCTATAATCCCTCATTTAATTAATGCTTGATGTAGATATAATGTGTGGCTAGGACCAAACGATGTATATGCAAATTGTTTTTTGAATTTTAATAATAAAATGTAATGCCAGCTACTGAGAGATATGGACAGAGATGGGGGATGAATTAATCCACAAGAGAGGGAGCGAGGGGGGTGGGATAAAATAATTTCTAAAAGGGGTCCAAAGGGTAGAACTAACGATGTCTATTAATTCAACCCACTTTCTAAATTACTATTAGTATATGAACCTTCTAATTTCTAATTGAGTGTTCCCAAATCCAATCATTGAATGCATGTAAGAGGGTGGGTGTGAGAAGTCACATCCCATATTTATTGGGAGCATGGGGGCTGAGTACAATCATCTTGGGGAAATGTGTGATTCAAGCAATCAAGCCAAAGGAGAGGAAATTTGTATGGCTAGTTATAGCAATTTTAGACAATCAATTATTTTGCATGAATAACAAGCACATAAAAGAAAATAAGAGCTTGGACCTCGAGAAACCATGTTGCAGCATTTATGGAGTGTATTTGGAGCAAAGGACTAAAGATCCAGGTTGTCAGTCCTGAAGACTGAACTCCTCTGTGAGTTGCATTGTAAAAATAAGTGCTTGTTGTTGCTTTTCCTGGCAGTTTTCCTAGTAGTGAGCTCCCTTGATTTTTCTAGTAAAGAGATTCATGGTTACCTATGCCAGAGAGACCCTGATAAGTGAATGGGATTACTGAGGGAATGAGATCAGTGAAGGGGTGTATTCCTTGGGTTGGACAGGTCTAGAGGAAGAGAGCCGGTGGAAAATCAAGATAGTTGTAGGAGAATACTAGTGGGTTGTGGAATTTATGAGTTGTGAGTGGACAGTGAGAGACCACCCTATTTTGTGGATTGTTATCCCCAGCTCAAGGATGACTTGTTGTTGAAATTTGGAACAACAAGTCTATGGTTGGGTGGAACGTCCGTCCCAGGCATCTGGTTTCACAACGATTTTAAAAGAGATAAGTGTTTTATATGTTGTATGTGTTATATTTATGAATTAAATTATTGTGCATCCACTCCGTGTTTAAAAACTATTTATATGTTGTTGTATTTGAGTTTATTAGCTGCATTTCATGTTTATTTTAGAATTTTGTAGATGCATCAAATTAATGGTATCAAACAATAGTTAAATTTGCTTGTAATTCTTAGCTGGTAAGGTACAAGATCGATTAGCATAAAATTTTAATTTTAATGAGTATTTACGCACGTAATGGACCTCGGTTGGGTTGGGGAACATTACATTTTCCCCATGGGGGATTGAAACTCGAATTACACAATCCTTCTCTCAAGTTCCTCTTGTGAAAAAAATTCATTTTAGAATGGATTAAATATATGTGTGTGTGTGTGTGGAGGTTCAAGAAGGAAGGTAAATATCAATGATTTTTGTAACACCTTGCCCCCTTCCCTCCTTCTTTTCTCTTGCCTTTTTTGTAAATCATTTTTTCCTCCTTCCCTCCTTCTACAAGAGGAAAGAAGGAGGGAAGGAGGATATATATATATATATATATATATATATATATATATATATATAGAGAGAGAGAGAGAGAGAGAGAGAGAGAGATTCACCTTCCTTCTTGAACCTCCACGTATCTCTTCATTTTTGCATATGTCGGTTGTAAATCAAAATAATTATTAGATATTACATTAGAATTAATTGACTTGATAAACTCAAATTTGTCTCTAATATGGTCATAGATAGGGCCTAGCCTTTAAGCATAAACTATTAAGAACACTATAGCTATGTTAGGCTCCTCCATGAACTTATCCAGATCAAAATGAGTGATATTTAGAATGAATGGAGATTCTTGTTTTTTCTCCTCGATATATTGTCATAGCAGCTCCATGAGATTAGTCAATGAAAAAAACATATTCTCATTCTAAACATTAATATCCTCTACAACTTTGCCATTTCCAAAGCTTCCATTAATAATTCATCATTGTCCCACAACAAAGCATCCAAATCTTCTAATGTATCTCAGAGAGGAAATTCAACTTCTTTGTTGCTAGATGATATTAATTTGGCTTCATTTCAACAAAGAGAATGTACATGTTAAGAAACCAATACTGAATACAAAATCACCGCAATAGATATAGAGGAACAATATAGAAAAACAAAACTTTATTATATCAAACCCTTGAGGTAGGGAAACACCATACAATGTATTCTATTATGGAAGGGATCCTCTCTTGTTCACTTGCCTCTTCGAGGGGGCATCCTCCTATTGAGCTACCACTCCAAATACAATATTTCTCTTCATGTCTCATTACATTGCTTGAACCCCTTTATATAGTTCTACCATCACCTAAGAACATTCTAGAGGACGAATATTCTAGAAGTATAACCTTCTAAGAAGTCCTCTTACATTTATTATATCTAATTACCCATTTATTATATCTAACTACCATAGTGGGTCTTATTTAATAATATAGTGGACCTAGTCCACCTTACATTGAATGACCTCCACT
>ML777520.1:634160-680682 GCA_009831015.1 Picea engelmannii
AAATCAGATCTGTAATTTATTTGGGCAAATTCGGCCTCCAAATGCTACAGAAATAAAAACAAATCGCGCCGCCGTCCGCAGAAAAAACCCTGAAAAATTGCAGATTTTAAAACCTCAATATCTTGACCTTCCGGACTCCGTTTTGGATGATTTTTTTTTTCAACTTGGGTGTTTTTCTGAGAGAAACTCAGATCTACAACCCTTTTCTGCAAATTTTATGCAGAAATATACTGAAAATGTCTAGAATGTCGCGACCCTCTTTTTTCTTCTCCGAAAAAAAAAATCTGCAAAAATAAAAAATATTTGCCCACAACTCCGGCCAAGGAAAGTGCTCTGATACCACTTGTTAAGAACCAAAGACTGAATAAAAAAGCACCACAACTGATATAGAAGAACAATATAGAAAAACCACAACTTTATTATAGAAACCCTTAAGGTAGGGCAACACCATACAATGGATCCTATTATGGAAGGGATCCTCTCCTGTTCACTTGCCTCTTCGAGGGGGCATCCTCGTATTGAGCTACCGCTACAAATACAATACTTATCTTCATATCTCATTACATTGCTTGAACCCCTTTATATAGTGCTATCATCTCCTAAGAACATTCTAGAGGAGGAATCTTCTAGAAGTAGAACCTTCTAAGAAGCCCTCTTACATTAATTATATCTAATTACCCATTTATTATATCTAACTACCATAGTGGGCCTTATTTAATAATATAGTGGACCTAGTCCACCTTACATTGAATGACCTCCACTATTATCACTATGGGCCCTCTAGGCCCCCCCACTACCTCTCTAGCTACCTTACACAATGTGCCTCGCTTGTCAATTGATCACAAGAAAGTTAGTTCGCAAGAACAAACCCACCCAAGTGACTGGTTTTGTAGTCGACCTCGCAGGGAACTGCACGGAGGGCCTACAAATGAATTGGGTTAAGTACATGGTGAAACAATTAGAACTTAACTACAAAGAATCCCAGGATCAAGGGTACAAATTTCATTTCAACTGGCTATTGATCCTGATCGCTTTCATTTCCTAGGAGATGTCGGAAGGTGCGACCTTCCCGGACATCGAGCCCTTTGAACCTCTGGCCGCGAAGTTTAGTAAACTGTGGTATTCCAGTGAAATGAATAAGTAATGGAAATCAACTGTCATGTTACATACATACTACAATCAAATGAAGATATCCATCCATTCTGAGCCTAGTATGACCCCGAATACTTTACACAGTTTCTGACCTTTGATGAAATTCAGTGTCGATCAACATTTTATTTATATTACAGTGTGTATCGATGAACATAAGCAACAGATGCAGTCATACTACAAGCTAACAAAGGAGGACTTAGAGGAGATTGTAAGGAATGGTCCGCTGACCTCCTCATTCCAGCCGACCCTGTGGAGATATCCGACATCGATAGCCCAAAAGATACGCAGGATACACCGAGACCTAGCAATACAAAGAAGACTGACGAAGTACAAGATTTAAGTAGTACCTCGGTGAAGATTGCTTCCATGTCACCAACACAAAGGGGTGATTGCGAAGAGATATATGGCATAGAGGTTGAACAAAGGAAAGGCAAAGTAACACTGCCTAGAGAGGAGGAGAAACCCTAGAAGAAAAGGAAGGTTTCCCCCCCGAAGCCTTCCTCCCGAAAGAAATCAAAAGCAACCATGACCAAATTGCAGACTATCCTCACCCTAGATGACTCTGATTTCATCGTAGCAGCTTTGAATGATGCTTCATTGGAGATAGCAGAGAAGAAAGAGGCTAAGAAAGAGGAGATGTACAATCAAATTGAGGTTGAACTTCAAGGGGTGCATCAGGCACTACAGTCCAACCGCATAGTTTCCACTGCGCCTCTACCACTAGGAACACCAGAATGGGGAGATGAGCTAGCTCAACTCTATCGAATCGTCGATACAGTAGAAGCTCACCTTTGACCATCACAAGAAGAAATAGCACAAGACACCCAGGCTTTATCACAAGTACAGGAAGTCCTTCTAGAGCAACGCAGTAATGCAGAACGAGAAAATATTACTCTCCAAGCGAAGTGGGATGAAGAAAAATCACATTTGCATCAAAGCAAGGAATAGTTGCTCACAGAGTAACTTGAAGTAAAGGAAATGGTCAACAGAGCACTTCGCTCTGTGACAAATGTAGAAGTAAAGACCGAAGAGCAAGTTCCACAGCAGGTGGCGCAACTTGAAGAAGTAATCCAACAGCTACAACAACGCATCACAAATTTGGAACTACGCATTGTGCCTGAAACCCCGCAAGACATAAGGGACCTAAGAGAAGCAACTGCCCACAGTGCAGTTGATAGACTAAAATATATTTCCCTAGAATGCAAGTAGCTAAGTAACCGCAACTCCCAAACATATGAGAACCTCACCGAGAATCCAGAGTTACAGGCACTGGAGTCGTAGCTCCAGGAAGAGAAGCAACACACATACACACTACAAGCGTAGTTGAAGGCACTGTCAACCATAGAAAGAATGAAGTGGTCTCAAGAGAAACACACTTCCTAGCCACAGATCCATACAATTCAAAGAAAAGTTATGGAATTAACTCAATGGTTTCAACCAGTACAAGATAAGGCATGCCAATTGTTCACATAAGTTGAAATCTGAGGAGCGGAGCTAGAACAGGTTGTCACCGCAGCAGAACAACACCTAGAAGGGCTAGTGAATGACGCAGTGATCCAGGAGTTTGTCAAGCAAGAGGTCATAGCACAACATCTCAATCCAAGCTCGAGGCGATCGAGCCAGAACTAGTCAGACTAGAGTGACTCAGGATGAGTCACAGGTGAGTGTTGGGGGCATGTTGGCCCTTGACCAAGTTTTGGGAGATTCTTGGTCATGTTGACCTATTTTGGACTTCGACATCTTGTTGAAGAAGGAGCGCAAGATGAAGCAGAGATCACATATCTCATGCCCTTTTTTGGGTCCTTTTTGGTTTTTGTGATTATGTAATGGGCATGGGATGTCATCCCATGGGTTTACCCATGTTTAGGCCTATTTTGTAATATATATATAGATGTCTAGGCAATATATAGAAGGAAAAATGGCTAAGTGCTAGGATCTATGTGATTGAAGGATTGTAAGAGCTCTGTGCATACTATGTGAGACTTGCAGAGCTGAGTGCAAGTCATTGTAAGAGGCTGTAGAAGGATATGTGCTTAGATCTACCGAGGAAGGAGGATCTAGTGAGTTGCGCAGATCTCCTGTCCTGGGCAAAGTAGGGTTTTTGAGGCTCTGTGCTTGTAACCGATTACTTGAAGACAATAAAGAAGAAGAGCTGGTGGGCGTAGCCCCAGGGTGGGGGTGAATCACGTAAATACTGTGTTACTCTGCTCTGTGTGATGTTCTGATGCATTTATATGTTATTTTCTAAGTTCTTTGAGATTATTAGATAGATCTTCTTATGCTTAGTGCTACTGATATGTGAGAATGTTAGATCTGATCTATATGAATATGCTTAGTGCTTTATCTTCTAGATATGATCTATTTACCTATTCTAAGTGCGTAAATACATTAGATTAGTGTGATTGTTGTGAAGCTCTATTTTATCAGTGAAGTGGATACTGATTGCATATTGAGGAACTAACAGTTATAAGTGATTTATTAAGTAGTATAATCACAGATCTATGTCCCAGCTAAGGTTGTAGACACCTGAGTCTTGCAACCACCCATGCCTCTACCTCGGGTGAGACTTCATCTGCTTTGTAGGTGTTGCTGAAAGGGTCGGTAGTTAGGGTTTTATCGGTGCATTGTTGTAGCGTTGAACCCTGGGTCTACCCTTGTGCCAACATCGGCCATACAACATGTGTATATGCAGGTTGCACCATTACATCCTGCGTACATCGGGTTTTGTGCTCAAAATTAAAAAATGGTGTCGAGTTTCCATGTCACGTCACAAGATCCATGATCCTTGACCTTCCATATACTAGAAACATTTCGACTCAGCCCTTCAGTTCCATTTGAAGGCTATAAATGGGCCTTATCCAAGATGTGGAGAGGAGAAGAATTCAACTTTGAGAGAAAAGTTACTCTAGAGAAATTATTCACTTCCCATTGAGTATGCATCCCTTTGTCCTTTTAAGTCTAAACACATTGTTTATCCCCCAAGATCTTCCCTATTTAATGGAGAACCCCATTGTCTCCCTTATATGAGCTTACTTTGGTGGAGGATTGAAGTGGTGGAGGCCCAACTAGAAGGGACTTAGCTTCTCGGTTTCGAACATGATAACATGGAATTCTATCATTCATACACTTCTATTGATTACATTTTAACATAAATAATCTTTTCTCATCCAATTAATGTCTTGCAAATATTTTAATTGTTATTCCCTGGGAATATTTGTTATGAATATTGATGGATTATGCTATTATATGTGCTAAATTTATATATTATCACCATATGCCTGTGTATCTTGGTTGTTGAGGACAAGTTGTAGGTGTATTGCTTTGAGTCAAGTGATCAATGGTGGACTTAATTGAACGTCTGGACGAGGTGGGATATTTATCTTGTCTTGTTAGCATATTTATTTATATAGCATACTTGAGATTAGAGTTGATTTCTGAAGTCATTTCCATCTATTGTGGTTTACCCCATTCCAGAGAGTGATTTTCCTCGTAACAAGACTCCAACTAGGATCATCAAAGTTAAGACTCCAACTAAGATCAATACTTTAGGAACCATAATAAAAAAAGGTGTCCCCAATGAGTAGGGTTCCCTCTTCTTAGGTCTTATATCAAGAGGAAAAAGTGGAGGGGTTATTTCTAGCTCAACAATAGGGTTAAGGTGAAACCCACCCTTTGTCTTGTTGTAATATTTGTGTCAGATTGATTTTCCTTCACTGTGATATCATAATTAGGCATTTTCACTCTCCTTTGAGGGATGCCTTAGCTACGGTCTCAAATTTACGTGTGGTACATATTGTCCCTTTTGACCTTGTGGTGGAAATTTAATTGAAGACTGATATATTGTTGGTTGTTCATTCTCAATAGAAGGCTTCCCACTTGCTTCTACTTCATGTTATGGTTTCATATGTGGTTTCCCTTAATCTATGCATGGTTACACATTATTTCTTAGTTGATTTATGTTTGTTTGGAGGAGCATCTTTGGAAGAGCCCTCTTATAATTTTATGCATATCAAAGTTAATCATTTTGGTTAGCTTGATCATGTTCATAATGACCTTACTAATCTTTCTCCACATTGATGACTTCTACAATGATTGAAACAACCCTTTCAATTTTAGAGAAACTGATATGATATATGAATCAGTGGTAGTTTACATCTGAGGTCTTGTTTGAAAAATTTATAATTCACCATATTTAATTACACCTTCGATGTCTTGGGCACGTTTATAGAGTTTTTCAATTACATCAACTTGATTTTATATACATTGTAACTTCCAACCTCACTAGTTGTTTTGTGTCACTTAAAAGACATTCATAAAAAGTAGGAATGCCAAAATAATTATTGAAATATAAATGTAGTTAATGTGAATGTCACCTTGGGAGACTTTAAGGCATACTTGTTTGTAACAAAAATCATTGCTCGACAAAGGTAAGCACCCACCAATGTTTCTCCTAAACCTTTCACAATATGTTAGGAACAACATAACCCCGAATAAGTAAATGCCAGCATTGCAAGAGTCACCAAGTGAATAGTAAAAACAATTTTTACCTCAGCATAAATCTATGATGTGTTTCATGACAATGGATTGGTTGTATGAATGGAAAATCCATAATCTGCATTGATTATTTCTTGAACCAGGACATCCATACAAAGGTCATTGATCTCTACTTTTAGTTTTTGAGCACTAAAGTATGACCTTTCATTCCACTTTGAATCACAAACCTAAACGAAGCACAATACATTATACATGTTAATAACAAATCTACACATAAACCATCCTTAAAAGATTGTTGTATAAAAAAATTGACTGCAAGAAAATAATTGATTCCATTGACAACATAATATATGAATTCACACAAATTTTCCATAATGCGATTTGTACTAACAAAAAAATCATAATATATTTGGTAAGAGTTGTTCCTTCTCACAAGCAAGATGTCCAAGTCCTCAATTTGGTGAGGCAAGTAATTGACAATTGTACTCATGTCCTATGGGAAATTGATAGTGTGAATACTATATTTGTATTGTCCACCACTTGTGTGGGTTACTTGCATTATTGGATTCACTATTTCTATGAGCATTTCCTCAACTTGAGTAAGCATATCTAGTACAAATGGTAGTTCTTTAGAGTCCATTTTGTTCCATATGGAAAGGTGATGACATGTTTCTTTGCAATGCATCTACAACAAGCATAGTTTTAATGAAAAGTTTTGTTTGAATCCCTAGAATTAGGGGTGTTACCCCTAATTCTTGGCCATCTTCTTTTTATCTTCTACTAAAAATACATGATTGGTAGTCTCTACCATCTCCATAGAATACCAAAGATCATGGTATTCCAACATAATCTATGGTTAACACTTCCATGAGATGAAGTTAGAGGGAAATTTAAAATTTGTATTCATATCTAAGACTAATTTTTGTATACATACAAAAATTCCTAGAATGTTTCATTAAATGCACTCTAATACCATAAAACATTTGACCGTGTTGAGAAGATTTTGCAGTCTAGAAACTAACCTAAAACTATAGATCACTAAAGTTGAAACACTTATCAAAATTTATGTTATAGATTACTTTAACCTACAAACACATGCCATTTATAATTAAAACAACAAACATTCTAATATAAAGACTAAAAAAATCATCATTGATTTATACTAAATCTGAAATAGAAAGCTAAAGCTATAGCTCAAAACTCAAATCTTGGACCATAAAGTGGTTTTCCTTAATTTCCCTTTATAAACTAGTAATAAGAGAGGTACAATGAATATAAATTCATGGAAAAAAATTTAGTAGTGTGAAATATAACCATAGTGCATATTGCTTGTATGGATAAGTGAGTCGAATTAAGGTGCACCCACCTAGAGATTCATACCCTTCACTAAGTTCAAAAATTGGAACTAGGATGAGGATGGACTACTCACTAACAACATGTGCACATGAAACTGAAGGTACAACCAAACAGGTACCTATCATATATTTCTTCCTCGAGTGAGGGAAGCTTAGGACAAATAGAGGGAAATGTGACTACATCTAGTAGATATGATACACAAACAAGGACCAGAGGTGAAAAAGTCAGAAGAAAATTTTGTAGACGCATGGAATTGTTTCTTGTCGAAGGAGGATCATGATCTTATGATGATGAGAGCATAGGAGACATAGAGGTGACACTCAGGTATAAGCGTCTAGTGAAACAATGGGTACCCAAGGAACTGTCTCCATTAGACACTGACTTCATTGTCAATAATAGGACATATCGCATTGCACCATACTCCCTACATGCCCTGGGGCTATTTTCCATGGATGGAATAAATGTAAAATACAATACAGTAACTGAATTGATGGACTATGTTGTACCTTGTTACAATTATAACGACTGGATGTGGCTAGTCCGGTACATGTGAAGTATGCGGAGATATGCACTCGTCACAACTTATATACAACTAATAAACAATGATAAAAATAAGGGAGAAACTATCTATATTGATGGAAGGCCTAAAGATTCTGGCAATATCATAGGGTTTATAAATAGCACACGACCTCGGACAACAAACAAGAAACTAAATTGCATATATGAGAAATGTGAAGAGAATCAGGTAGTCTTGTGCGCAATAAAAAATATCGAACCCAGGGAAGAGTTATTAGTACTGACACAAAGATTAAATTTTTCCACCCTTTAAAAATGAAGCTTCATCTTTTCCTGAGCCATGGAGTTGCCCTTAGTCCAAAATAGAAAGGAGTCAGAATCACCTGTTCCTTTTTGGGTTTCGAAATTCGGTTCTTCTCGAGGTGTGATATTCAACTATCCCTTTTTCCCGGCGCCGAAATCCCGAAGACATTTCAAAATATTAAGAAATATAAAGTAAAAAGGGGGAAGAAATGAACGTTACTTTTTCCATTGTTTACCACAAAGCACTCTTTAATTTGTAATTAATCAAATCCCTAAACACAATTATCTCTCCCTTAGTATTTCGCGATTCAGTGTTCTCTCTGCTAAAGTTTTTTCAAACTCTTCTCGTTCGAACTCCTGGTTCTCGATTTTCCGAAAATTAAAAATTAAAAAGTAATTGTCCACCAATCATGATTAATTAAGGATTTTTTATACGAATGATTAGAGACTCGCTAATCCCATCGTAATTTCGTGATCTGGGGTTTACTTGTGACATATTCCCTGACGGCAAGATCCTGAAAGTTCCTAAATGCGAAATCACGTTTTGCACCTCACTAATCCCATCGCAATTTCACGATTCGGGGTTTGCTTGTGACATATCCCCTGATGGCAGGATCCCCAAAGTTCTGAAATGTGAAATTATGTTTTCTTTAAAAAAACCCTAAGATTAAAAGATTAAACTATTTTCAAAACATGATTAATGATGACTAAGTTGCTTTTTGCTTTTCGGGAATTAAGGAAGGTAGTGATTTTCGGGTTTTCAGTTTCAAAATTGTCGATATACGATAGTATTAATAATGGGTAAATGAAAATATTTTTGACGTGAGTTTGTATCTCTAAGCATATATTTCAAATTAAATCATTTATTTTTCATCGATGGTATCAGTACGCTCGCTACAGAACAAATTTAGAGATTAATAAAGGTCTTGTGTGTCAAAGTTCATTCTTAACCTTTACCTCTATAGCAAGTCACATTTGTCAAGTTTTATACACTTTTCTCTGTAAACAGGTTTCTGGTCTAGTATAACCACCATGGCGCCCAAGAAGGCCACCAAGAAAAATGAGGAAGTTGCAGAGGTCTCGAGTCCAGACGGAGATGTTGTATCTGATACAATACTGCATGCCATCGATTCCATAAAATCCTGGAGGCAAATTTTCGAAAATATCAATTATGAGATTAAGAACTTCCCCCATGATGCCGACAACAAACTCCAGGATATAGCGGAGTCTGAACTTTACAAGGTGTCTATGCGGCCGTGACTCATGACTTACAATGACATGATCAGTTGGGCTTTAGAGCGAGTGTATGTGTAGACAAGGAGAATTTTGGACAGCCGAGGGGTCGTCATCGGCTCCTTCAGACCAGAACATATACAAGTAATGTATAAACTGTCTTCCTATCCCAAATACATTTATAATAAATATTCCGTCAGTGAGTTTCAAAGGAAAGAGTGTTTTTAGTTAGACCAAACGTATCCTGACATAATAAAAGACTGGTGGAGAAACAAAGAAAAATTCAAGGCCGACACACATGGTGTTTATGCCACAACGTCTTTGAACAAGTATATGGTTTATGTGGCGATGGTTTTATGTAGGCTTTTTGGTAAGGAAATTCCTACCCACTTCCCAGTAGAATGGGTACCTCTTTTGCATGAGGCCGCAAAAGGTTACAACTTCAATTGGGATAAGATTTTATCTGATAACATAGCGAGAGAGGTTATGGAGTACCAGACTGGAAGATCAAAAGGAAACACAACAACCTTTTATATTTCCGCATACATCATGTATGCTATATGATTCTCAAATCATTTCCCTTTGATGAATTGGAGTTGGAATCTGACTTACCCGGAGCCTATTCATGAATATCATTCTAAACAGTGGGAAGAAAATGTCAAAGATTCATTCTATGAGATTTTTCATTTCATAGTAATACCACTACACTAGATGTTATATGACTGTACACCCCGCCCCACATTTCAGAGTTGGTCATAGGGAGCCTTCGGGCAATTGTTGACTGGTTTATAGAGGAAAATTTCTCCTACAACAAAGTTTTTCGATGTTCGATTCCTCCACGTGCGCTCCCAAAATTCCTCCCTGACAGAATAGTGTACATGGAGGTATCTTATCAAATAGTAATGGGTGGAATCAAGATAGAATTAAAGACAGCTCAAAATAAATCTTAGCCTATTTTTCCAGTTAAGATTGGAAAATTTTCACTTCTCAACTTGGGTCATTCCAAGGTTGAAGCGGTAGCACTAGAGGGGGTCAAATTGGTAGACCTCGAGCACAGGAAGAACGATCCTTACCAGTTAGTGGGGAAACACATGGCCCACTACAATATGAAATCATATGAACATGAGGAGTCCCCTTGGGATGACATGTTCAAAGGGACTAAGACTTATAAAGAGGTGTTAGAATGAGTATAGACACTAGCGTCTGACTTCCAAGCTAGTTTTTAGACCTTTTAGAAGCATAGACGGAGTGGTCTGCCCAATGTAATACAAGGAGAAGTAATCACCCTTCCCCAAGAACAAGAAAATATTCCCCCAGGCTTCAAACAAGAAGCATAGGAAAAGGGAAATCTTGAAAAAGTCCCACATGATACTGAAAGGCCCCCACAAAACAAAAAAGGCTTACAGACGAAAAAACCAGAGACAGAAGTAGAGAGGAGGTCCAGGATACCTCCCGAGTCTAGTAAGATTACTCCCCCTTCATCACCTGGTGTTGATGTCAATATGCCTAAGTCAATAGGAGGGAAAAGATCTACAGATATAGGAAGTCCCATAGATTCCTTAACCCGCTTACAGTCCGCTTTTGGATTCCCACAGATGGGATCCCTATTTGTTGATGACCTCACCTCTATCTCCATAGATGAGATTCCTCCTTCTGATTATTTTTTCAGCGGAAAGAGGAAGGTTGTCCTGAAACAAGAGATGTATATGAAGGAGGGGAGTATGGTAAAAAAGCATAAAGTCTTGCTAGATGGACAAAATTTGGAGGAGGATGATTTCACTATAGAGATAGCAGGTTCCATGGGAGCCATGGAAACAACAAATTTTTTTACCGTGGGAAACATGAGAATGAGGATAAAGAAGAGTAATAATATGATAGCTCAATTATAGGATCAGTTAAAGAATGTTGATAAGAACATCAGAGAAGAAGTGAGTAAAAGCTTGGAGCAGACCAGGGCTATCAAAAGGCTAGAAATTCAATCACTCAAATCAAACCTCGACGAAATGAACCAGAGGATACAAGCAAGTTAGGCGCAGGTTGCTCAACAAAAGGAGCATGCAGAACAATTACAGGCTAAATTAAATTTGATGGAAGGTGGGGTTATAGATTTAAAGGATTTCCAGACCCTCTCGCTGGAAACACATACAAATATAGAAGCCAAGCAACAAAGACTAATCTCCAAAATAGGGATAATCCAGAATTACTTTCAAGAGGTAAGAAAATCTCTTGATAATATTATTTTAGTAGAAAAGGAAGCTAAAGCAGCAAGGAATACTTTCCAGAAAGAGGTTGCATGTTCAGGGAATAAAGAGGCGATGAAAAATCTAAATCTCTTTGTCACAGAACAAATAAAAGGAGACATCATGCTCAAGGTATGGGAAACAAATATATCTGAGAGAAAGAATATAGTCAAAGTAATCAAAGATGATTGTGAAAGAATATTCAATTCTTTGGATAAGAAAGCATTAGGCATTGAAAAAAATGACTGCTTCGAGTCACTCAGGCAGATAAACATTGAAAAACAGCAGTTGGACTGCAAAGAAGGTTTGAAGAAGATTCAGATTGAAATTTTACAATTGAAGGAAATCGATGCCAACCTAATAAATAGATGGTTGGTAGAACCTAGTTTAAAATTGCAAGTGATCAAGTTTTCCGACCAAGGTTTTGAAGACCAGTTCCCAAAGGTACAAAGAAAGTTTTATTTGTTTGAGGCTAAAGATCTTCCAACACCTCCTAGAAACTTTGTCCATTTTCTGGAGAAATGTATTGAATGTGTATCATCAAAGGAGGGAGAGACTTCGACTAAGAAACGAAGTATCGTTTGGAAACTCATACTATTGGAATGATAGATAAACAAAAGTTAATCATGCAACGATTAAGGTTGCATTTTTGTAACTATTTTTCTCCTAGAAAGTAGGAGATTGTTAACCATCAAGTATGGATGACCATTGTATAAATACAGGGAATTAATACTAAAACAGAGCTTTCGATCTCTTAAAAAAAATAAAATTGTTGACGAAGTAATTTTGAAGAGACTCTAAATTAATAGAAATGCAAATTGAAGATTCCCGATCTTGTCACCTCTGAGTTATGTGTTTCCCTGTCATCTCATCTTTCTTATATATGTTTAATTGATGAATTCTTAGCTACAATTTAGTGCAACCTCTACTATGGAAATTATTATTCTTTTTATTTCAAATCATTTACAGTTTTTCCTCTATATCCGTTATCAACAGATACAAGACCTATAGATGTTTAGATTTCAACATCATATGCTTCATTACTATTTTTCTCATTTCATAGTCTTTTGTTACAATGTGATATTCCTCTGAAATTGATGCCTCATTTTTCTAACAGCTTTATGTTTTTCTCCATATAATGCATTTTTCTTTTCTTTAAAATTTAACTCAGATACAAGAAAAGGCCTACAATTTGGTCATACTATTTATTTGTGTTTTGACATCATTCTCATTACATTGTGGAATAGAGATAACCAGCCTAAAAAGAAAACACAAAACTTTATCCTCCTTTACTTTCCTCCTTCATGACAGTACCAGTTGCAAGGAAGCCTAACATCGAGCCATGTCTCTTGGATCAAACCAGCATTGCTCTAAATTTGTTTAACACTATTTTACAAACAACAAATAATTGGGTTGACTTAGAACATTCATGGGCAACAATTGAGAGAGATATCAGTATCCAGGAAAACTGGGAATTTCGACAGAGACAGTTGAGAAACCAACAATAGCCTTTACCTTTTTATCAGTCGTTTTTCTTTTCTTATCTCCCTCTATTTTTTTCAGATTCCTTGACAGTATACTTTAATGCCTTAAAGTATAAACTCAGGAACAACATATTTTTGGCGTCGTTGTCGGGGAACAGAGAAACAAAGTTTTTTCCCTAGGGAGAATGACATTGACGCTTTCTTTATTTGATAGTGAAAAAAGTTTGAAAACCTTCTAAGGCTACCTTTATCTTTCACTTGGCGACTCCACATTGTTTAAGATGGATCTTAACCAGAAAAACACCAGAAAGAATCCAGAAAACAAGCAGATTTCACCTTTTCTGGACCCCGAAAAAATTTCTAAAATCAAGAAGATACTTCTGCCAAACCGTCTCATCCACAAATAAAAAATTTCGACCTAAGTTTACACAGTTTGACTCAGAAGATCATCGCAGTGAATCAAGTATTCCACCCTTTTATGGGAAATACCCTATTGATAAAGTCACACCCCCTGAATCAGATCTAGTTATTCTGGTCTTTGAGACCAAGGCTTTCTCAGCCTTTTCCCATGCCGATATAAAATGAAGAGTTTCCTCACTTCCTGTAGCGACTCATTCTCCCTCCCTTCTTGAAGTTTGGTTTCCTACGTCTCAAAACTCAAACAATTATCCTATATATCTTGACTCAACTTCTGTTGATTCTCCTGTATTCTCACCTTGTGGTTTTGAAGGAACTAGAAAACATTCCCCAAGATCTTCTTTCTCAAGTTTCTTCCCCTTCGATAATCAGTTTCTTGAAACCCATCCTTACAACCCCCAGACTCTAATCGTTAACTCCACAATGGTCGTGGCCGGAGGAGGTGTGGCTGGAGGTGTTGTCACGGGTGGTCAAGGAGGAGGAGCAGGTGGCCAAGTACTGCCTCTTCGAATATTTGAAAAATTTGTTGCAAGATATGCCCCTTTGGTTCTACCAGTCCCTCTCCATGATTTACCAGAAAATTACATGAAAAACCTGCATAAGTTCATGAGAGAAGGCGACTTGATAGAAGTCGAACACATAAAAAATTTCGATCAATTTGCAGACATTCTTGGATTGGAACATGAAGATGTTTACTCTAGACTCTTGGTTCAAACTTTCGAAGGCAAGTAAGAACCTGGTTTCAAGGCCTAGCCGCTGGTTCTATACCATCATATGATGAACTTGAAAACTCTTTTATCAGACAATGGGGTGAGCGAAAATATCATCTTTATTATCTGACTGAATTTGGATCTCTTCGAAAGAAAAACTCTGAATTGGTCCTCGAGTTTACACAATGGTTTAACAAATTGTACAATAAGATCCCAAACGAGGTCAAGCCCTCACAACGTGCAGTGAAAGTGACTTTAGCTGGAGCTTTTGACCCCAACTTCACCCTATTATTAAGGGAGAGAAGATCAGTAGATCTTACCAAGATGCAAGATGATGCCCTGAAAATCGAATCTAATATGATGGCATCAAGAAAGATGAAAGCTAAATTTGATATGGGAAACAAAGAAATCAAGAGATATAGGGAGCAAGGAGCACCCTCTAGATCAGGAAGATCTTTAGAGGACAAAATGGATGATATGGATAGAATCATCAAAGAACTGTCAAACAAAATATCAAGAATGGAACTAGAACAAGCTAAGAATGAACATTACCCTAGAAAGGCGTTCGGAAAGAACCCTAACCCTCAAAACCACCAAAAACAAATTAAGAATGAAGATCAAAAGATACAAACTCCTTTTAAAAGTGAAAACTTTGTAGGAAGACAAGACTTGGAGGATTTCGATGAGTTAGAAGAGGATGTGAACAATCTTGGCATTGACTGCCTACAACCTTACATAACAAGACACGATTATGAAAATTCTTTGACTACAGAGTATGGCACCGAGAGTAGCAAGAACAACAATGTTTCGGAAGATTTGACCTATTAGGAAATAGCGGATGGGATAATGGCTGAACTTCACCAGAAATACAACCTAAGACCTAGAAACAGGGTTTCCACAATCGTTCCAGTTAAAAAAATACTGTCGAGGGTTGAAATTGATGAACCAGTTTCAAAAAGTACTGAGAAATAGACTGAAGGGGCTAAGGCCGCTAACATCTAGTTTACTAAAACAAAGACAGCGGAAACACCACCCTTGAGCATGCAAAAACTAGATACCCCTGTTACTGAAACAAAGGCCCCTCAGCCAAGGAAAACTGAAAAAGAAAGGGTCGGAGGTTCAAAACGTGGAAATCGACAAAACCATTTGAAGTTTCAACCTAGAAAATGAAATCAATAAGATCAAAATTCCTATTCCTCTTGTAGAACTGGCTAAAAACCCGATATACCGAAAACAAATTGCTAAAATGATTAATTTTTTGGAAAATGAAAGTCAGGATGATGTTATAAACTTAGAGGATGAAAAACCTAACATAATGTTTGGCCCACACTTTGAAGGCCCTTTCTACATTTCTTTGACCGTTCTCGACCATCTTCTCCATAACTGCATGTTAGATTCTAGGGCATCTCACAATGTGATGCCTAAAGCAATCATGGATAGACTCGGCCTTGAAATCACCAGGCCTTATGGAGATTTATATTCTTTCGATTCGAGAAAAGTCAAGTGTATAGGTATGATAAAGGAATTAGTTGTAAACCTTGCACAAATACCTTCAAAAAGTGTTTTAATGGATGTAGTTGTCGTAGATGAACCCCCAAAATATGTCATTCTCTTGTCCCGATCTTGGGGTGCCAAACTTGGAGGTTCCCTTCAACTTGATATGACATATGCAACAATTCCAATTTTTGGGGGGAAGTTCATGCGACTGTACAGGGAAACCAGGTTAGCATTTACGGTCAACAATCCTCTCAACCAAAACAATTATCCTGTATACATTGTTGATCAGGATTTAGGTAATTGTATATTATCTATAGATGATGATGTGGATGCGTGTATAGAAGAAAATTGTACAGAAAATAAAAAAGAAAAAGAACAAATAGAATAGGATGTGTATAACACTGGTGTTTGGAAAATGTTTTTTGATGGTGCCTCATCTTGTCTTGGAGCTGGGGATGGAGTAATTTTTGTGGAACCTGATAACCAATTCATTATCCCTTTCTATTATAGGCTTCAATGGAACATAGACCACACCAATAACGTATGTGAGTACGAGGCTCTAGTGTTAGGGTTAGAGGCCGCTAGGAAAATGAAAATTAAAAACTTGGAAGTTTTTGGTGACGCAGAGTTGATCGTGAGATAGGTTAATCGCCAATATCAGGCCAAACATCCTAGGTTAAGGTCATATCAAAATTGTGTTTGGGACCTAATCGAAAAAAATTATCCTCTGTTAATGTTCATTTTGTCCCGAGAGCCAAAAATCAGCAGGCAGATGCTTTAGCCAAATCAACTTCGAATTTCACACCTCCCACTACTTTCAAACTTAAATATCATATACAAATGAGACATAGACCTTCCATACCCAATAAAATACAACATTGGCAATTCTTCTAGGATGATGAACAACTCCAAAAATTTCTAGAAACGATAGACGAGTTCGCTGAAACCCTTGTTGACTAAGAGAACCAAAATGATCATATTTGGATCATGCAGGAAGGGGAGGACCCCCAAGAGTTCTAGGATAAAATAAAAAATCATCGGATGTTTGTTTTAAAAAATAATCAGATACCCAAGGGCCTGATTCCCTTAGAAAGGCTTTTTAGTGATGATGACATCCCTTTGAAGACTACCTTACAGCCTCAGTCGGAGGAAGTCAAAGATTTCAATATAGGTTCTAATGAGAGTCCCAGACTAGTGAAAGTGTCCAGGTACCTGTCTCCCAAAATCAAGAGTAAATATGTTGAGTTGCTTAGAAAATACAAAGATGTTTTTTACTGGTCTTATGACGAGTTGATAACTTATGATACAACCATCACGAAACATAAAATCCCATTAAAACCAGACGTCAAACATTTTAGATAGAAACTCAGGTAGATTAACCCTATCATGTTACCAGTAATAGAAAAAGAAGTCAAAAAACTCCTAGATGCTAAAATCATAGTTCCACTGAGATACTCTGAGTGGGTAGCCAACTTGGTCCCAGCAAGAAAGAAAAAAAGCGAGATGAGATTATGCATCAATTTCAGAAACCTAAATCGATCATCACTCAAAGACAATTACCCATTGCCTAAGATGGATCACATCTTAGAAAAATTAGTTGGAGCTAACCGAATGTCTATGATTGATGGTTTTTCAAGTTACAATCAGATCGCAGTGCATCAAGACGATAAAGAAAAGACTACTTTCACTACCCCATGGGGTACTTTTATATACGATAAAATGCCCTTTGGTTTGATGAATGCAGGGGATAATTTTCAGCGGGCCATGGATATCTCTTTCATGGGTGAAAGGGATATATTTGTTGTTATCTACCTTGACGACCTGACCATGTTCTCCAAATCTGATGCCGAACATCTAACGCACCTTAGGAAAACCCTTGAGAAATGCCGAAAATTTGGCTTGTCGCTCAACCCTAAGAAATCTCATTTCACGATGTAAGAAGGTAAGCTCTTGGGCCATATCGTGTCTAAAGAAGGAATCAAAATAGATCCAAAAAGGGTTGAAGCAATAGACACTATAAATTTTCTTAGAAATGTAAAAGAAATCCAGTATTTTTTAGGAAAAATAAATTTCTTGAGGAGATTCATTCCTAACTTCATTGAGATTGTGAAATTGATAACATATATGCTCAAAATGGATAGCGAGGTGAGATGGACTAGTGAATCCAAAGTGTCATTTCAACGCATCAAGAAAGTAATAAGTGAATCATCGGTCTTGGCAAGTCCAGATTACACGAAAGAGTTTTTGATTTTTTATTTTGCCTCAAAACATACCATTGCAGTTGTCTTGTTAAAAAAAAACAAAGAAAGTTTTGAGTGGCCTATTGTGTTTTTTAGCAAAATCCTCAGAGATGTTGAGTTGAAATATGATATAATGGAGAAACAGGCCTACGCAATGGTGAAATCTCTGAAGGATTTCAGAACTTATGTGTTATATTCAAATATCATAGCCTATGTACCCTCTAGCTTTGTTAAAGACATCTTGGTGCAACTAGACAACGATGGAAGAAGAGGCAGGTGGTTAGCTAAGATCCAGGAATTTGATCTAGAATTCAAGCCAACTAAAATTATCAAAGGTCAAGCTTTGGCCAAATTGCTTGCCAAATCAATTTTAAAAACGCTTGGGATAAATTGGCTGCAAGAGGACGAGAGATTCCTGGAAATAGACAATCTTGATAGCACAGTACCTACAGCCGAAATCCAAGATAAGTTTTCGGCTTTAGCCTGGTATCGCGACATTGTCCATTACCTACTCATGCTTCAATGCCCTAGTAAGTTAACCCCATCAAAAACTAGGACACTAAAGTTACATGCAGTAAAATACTGTACCATAGATGCTAAGTTATTTTGGAAAGATCCCTTGGATTTTCTAATGAGGTGCTTAGTTGAGACTAAAACAGAAGGGGTTATAGATGAATTCCATGTCAAAGTATGTGGAGGACACCATGCTTGGCAAGAAACAACGTATAAAATCTTAACAGTCGGATACTACTGGCCCAAATTGTTCACAAAAGTGAACACTAAAGTTCAAAATTGCGTCCCTTGCCAGTTGTTCATAGGCAAACAAAGATTCCCAACTTTAACCCCGATTCTAGTTAAAACCGAAGCCCCGTTTTAGCAATGGGGACTTGATTTCATCGGATAAATTCATCCACACTCCAGTGCGCAACAGAAATGGATCCTAACTGCTACTGATTATTTCACTAAGTGGGTAGAAGCTATCCCCATAAGGAATGCAACTGACTCAGTAGTAATCATTTTCTTGGAAGATAATATCTTATCCAGATTTGGTTGCCCTCGAAAAATAGTCACTGACAATGCACAGGCATTTAAATCGATGGCCATGATAAATTTTTGTCAAAAATATAACATCATACTAGGGCACTCCACAACTTACTACCCACAAGGAAATGGTCTGGCCGAATCATCCAACAAAAGCCTGATTACCGTGATAAAAAAAGTTTTGATTGAAAACAAAAAAGTGTGGCATAATCATTTAAAATATGCTTTTTGGGCCAACAGAATAAGTACCAAAAGATCAATTGGGATTTCCCCTTTCCAGATGGTATATGACACTGATGTCATTTTGCCAATAAATCTTGCTATGCCAGTAATGAAACTCTAGAAAGATTCCAATGAAGAGCCCAATGACATTACTAAGAGAATAAACCAGTTGGTCGAACTCCAGCAAAATAGGGCCTAAGTAAATGAAAGGTTGCAAAGGTATCAGGACAGAATGAAAGCCTTATTCGATCAGAAAGCGAAAGATAGAGAATTTCTCCCTGGCGACTTGGTCTTAAAATGGGAAGCTAGAAAGGAAGACGCTGGAAAACATGGCAAATTCGATCCAATCTGGTCCGTTCCATACAGAATTTCAGCCTTGGAAGGAAAAAATGCTTGGTTATTAGAAAACCTAGATGGAGACATTCTTAATGCCCCTGTAAATGGGCGGCATATCAAACACTTCATACAATAATGTGTTTCTAAATTATCATTGTATATACCAGTTTGTTTTCATGTTTTTTGTAAATAAAAATAAATAAATATATATATATATCTATATATTAAAACATGCATATAAAATAAAATAAACAAAATCTTCTTTCATGTGATTTCCTAAGGATTGTAATGTTATGTTATTCGCAGGAAAATTTTATCGTGAGACAATGGACTTGAGGTACTGAAAGTCCCAAAATGCGCAGGTACTCATTTCAAGCCTCTCACAATTAAAAAGGTAATGAACGAATAATCTTTGGACTGGAAATATAAGAGCTCATAAAGGTATGAAATCCCATTATTTTTTTTTAAATTCTAGATAAAAACTCTGAAAATTACAACAAATAAATCATTGTTGTTTTAAAAAAAAAGAAAAAAATAAAATCTCTCTCTCAGAACAGCCATATGTATAGAAACTTGCCTAAACCCCCTTTACACTCCTCCTTGGCCACAATCAATCCTTTTCTCGCCTGATCATAGACGTCTAATCAATGAAATTTCCTGAGAACGGAGGGGTCTTGCTTCGGTCATTGGAAACTCTCGAACATATTTTCAAGAAAGAGAGCAGGTTGTGTTTTCATTTTTTTACTCTGGCTGGATCATAAACATGTCTAGGTTAACCCTAACCTTATTAGTTTTCCTAACAGGAATAACTGATTGGTTTTGCTCAAGAAAGTTTCCTAGACTAAAGGTCAAAAAGTTTTCGTTAAGAAGTCCTCTGAAACCCTTGATTTTTGAAGGCAAGTGAGAAGATTGACACAGAGTGATTTAAATGAGTTTACAGACTTTGATCCTTTTTCAAACATATGTCTTCCTGAATGTCTTGCATACTCATTGATTTCCCCCACTTCAGATCTAAAAAATAAAAATAAAAAATTGAACGGACAGATGGTGAAAGGAAATTCAATATTGATTGCCCCCATCTAGTTCAAAGAGATGAAGAAAGGAAATTCATACTTATTGATTGCCCTCATCTCATCATTTAAATGCTTGCGAAAAATGAAGTGATGAAAGGAAATTCAATGTGGGAAGTCAGATAACTTCACCAGGTTACTGAACAGGCTCGCTGGCAGTGAAGCAATATCCTCATATCTGATAAAAGTTGTTATACGTGAGTTAAAAGATACTATGGTAATTTCTCTTCTTTTAAGCTAGATTTTATCATAGGTTTCTGAGATATCCTTATCGGACACAACGCAAATACTTGCCTTGATGCAAACAGAATCATGAAAATCCTGATAAGATTGATTAATTGGGTTTTGATTATCTTACGCAGTTTTGAGGTCAGCTTTAGGATAAGAAATCTATTGAAAACCTGGCTCAAGATAGTCTGAATTTTTGTTTTTGTAGAGTTTTCAAGGCTGATGTTGAGACCCTAATCTTATTCATTTTTTTCTCCTTATGTGTCTCAAAGAGACAAATCTTTGACTCCATTACCTAGGGAAGGCACTTGGTCTACATGTTCTTCTCGTCCCACAAGGAGACGAGATCCCTAGATGGAGCCTAATGTTGACATGAAGATTAAATTTTTCCACCCTTTAAAAATGAAGCTTCATCTTTTCCTGAGCCATGGAGTCGCCCTTAGTCCAAAATAGAAAGGAGTCAGAATCAGCCGTTCCTTTTTGGGTTTCGAAATTCGGTTCTTCTCGAGGTTTGATCTTCAACTATCCCTTTTTCCCAGTGTCGAAATCCCGAAGCCATTTCAAAATATTAAGAAATATAAAGTAAAAAGGGGGAAGAAATGAACGTCACTTTTTCCGTTGTTTACCACAAAGCACTCTTTAATTCGTAATTAATCAAATCCTTAAACACAATTATCTCTCCCTTAGTATTTCACGATTTGGTGTTCTCTCTGCTAAAGCTTTTTCAAACTCTTCTCCTTCGAACTCACGGTCCTCGATTTTCTGAAAAGTAAAAATTAAAAAGTAATTGTCCACTAATCATGATTAATTAAATTTTTTTAATACGAATGATTAGCGACTCTCTAATCCCATCGCAATTTCGCGATCCGGGGTTTACTTGTGACATATTCCCTGACGGCAAGATCCCCAAAGTTCCGAAATGAGAAATCGTGTTTTGTGCCTCACTAATCCCATCGCAATTTCACGATATGGGGTTTTCTTGTGACATATCCCCTGATGGCAGGATCCCCGAAGTTCCAAAATGCGAAATTTCATTTTCTTTAAACAAACCCTAAGATTAAAAGATTACACTGTTTTCAAAACACGATTAATGATGACTAAGCTGTTTTTTTTCTTTTGGGGAATTAAGGAAGGTAGTGATTTTTGGGTTTTCAGTTTTGAAATCGTCGATATACGACAGTATTAATAACGAGTAAATGCAAATATTTTTTACATTAGTTTGTATCTCTAAGAATATCTTTCAAATTAAAAAAATTATTTTTCATCGATGGTATCGGTACGCTCGCTACAACACAAATTTAGAGATCAATAAAGGTCCTGTGAGTCAAAGTTCATTCTTAACCTTTACCTCTGTAGCGAGTCACATTTTTCCAGTTTTATACACTTTTCTCTGTAAATAGGTTTGTGGTCCAGTATAACCACCATGGCACCCATGAAGGCCACCAAGAAAAATGAGGAAGTTGCAGAGGTCTCGAGTCCAGACAAAGATGTTGTATCTGATACAATACCGCATGCCATCGATTCCATAAAATCCTAGAGGCAGATTTTCGAAACTCTCAATTATGAGATTAAGAACTTCCCCCATGATACCGACAAAAAAATCTGGGATATAGCGAAGTATGAACTTCACAAGGTGGCTACGCGGTCATGAATCCTGACTTACAACGACATGATCAGTTGGGATTTAGAGCGAGTGGACGTGCAGACAAGGAGCATTCTAGACAGTCGAGGGGTCATCATCGGCTCCTTCAAACTAGAACATATACAAGTAATGTATAAACTATCTTCCTGTCCCAAATACATTTATAATAAAGATTTCTTCAGTGAGTTTCAGAGGAAAGAGTGTTTTGAGTCAGACCAAACGTATCCTGACATAATAAAAGACTGGTGGAGAAACAAAGAAAAATTCAAGGCCGACACACATGGTGTTTACACCATAGCGTCTTTAAACAAGTATATGGTTTATGTGGTGATGATGTTATGTAGGCTTTTTGGTAAGGAAATTCCTACCCACTTCCCAATGGAATGGGTACCTCTTTTGCATGAGGCCGCAGAAAGTTACAGCTTCAATTGGGATAAGATTTTATCCGATAACATAGCGAGAGAGGTTATGGAGTACCAGACTGCAAGATCAAAAGGAAAAATAGTATCCTTTTATATGTCTGCATACATCATGGATGTTATATGCTTCTCAACTCCTTTCCCTTTGATGAATTGGAGTTGGAATCCGACTTACCTGAAGCCTATTCATGAATATCATTCTAAACTGTGGGAAGAAAACACCAAAGATTCATTCTATAAGATTTGTCATTTCGTGGTAATACCACTACACCAGATTCTATACGACTGTTCACTCCCCTTCATTTTAGATTTGGTCATAGGGAGCCTTCGGGCAATTGCTAACTGGTTTATAGAGGAAAATTTCTCCTACATCAGAGTTTTTGGATGTTCGATTCCTCCACATGCACTCCCAAAATTCTTCCCTAACAGACTAGTGTGCAGGGAGGTATCTTATCAAATAGTAACAGGTGGAATCGAGATAGAATTAAAGACAACTCAAAAGAAATCTTGGCCTATTTTTCCCATTCAGATTGGAAAATTTTCACTTCTCAACTTGGGTCATTCCAAGGTTGAAGCAACTGCACTGGAGGGGGTCAAATTGGTATACCTCGAACACAGGAAGCACTATCCTTACCAGTTAGTGGGGAAACACATGGCCCACTGCAATATGAAAGCATATGAACATGAGGAGTCCCATTGGGATGACATGTTCAAAGGGACTAAGACTTATAAAGAGGTGTTAGAACGAGTACAAACACTTTCGTCCGACTTGCAAGCTAGTTTTCGGACCTTTCAAAAGCATAGACGGAGTGGTCTGCCCAAAGTACTACAAGGAGAAGCAATCACCCTTCCTCAGGAATAAGAAAATATTTGTCCAGGATTCGAACAAGAAGCATAAGAGAAGGGCAATCCCGAAAACGTCCCACGAGATACTGAAAGGTCCCCACAAAACAAAGAGGCCTTACAGACGAAAAAACCAGAGACAGAAGCAGAGAGGAGGTCTAGGATACCTCCCGATTCCAGTAAGCTTACTCTCCCTTCATCACCTGGTGTTGATGTCAATATGCCTAAGGAAATAGGAGGGAAAGGATCTACAGAGCTAGGAAGTCCCGTAGCTTCCTTAACCCCCTTACAGTCCGCTTTTGGATTCCCACAGACAAGAGCCCTATTTGTTGATGACCTCACCTCTATATCCATATATGAGATTACTCCTTCTGATTATTTTTTCAGTAGAAAGAGGAAGGTTTTCCTAAAACAAGAGATGTATATGAAGGAGGGGAGTATGGTAAAAAAGCATAAAGTCTTGCTAGATGGACAGAATTTGGAGAAGGAGGATTTCACTACAGAGATAGCAGGTTCCATGTGAGCCATGGAAATAGCAAATTTTTTTAGCGTGGGAAACATGAGAACGAGGATAAAGAAGAGTAATAACATGATAGCACAATTACAGGATCAATTAAAGAATGCTAAGAATAACATCAGAGAAGAAATGAGTAAAATCTTGGAGCAGACCAGGGTTGTTGAAAGGCTAGAAATTCAATCACTCAAATCGATCCTGAACAAAATGATCTAGAGGATACAAGCAAGTCAGGTGTAGGTTGCTCAGAAAAAGGAGCATGCAAAACAATTACATGCTAAGTTAAATTTTATGGAAGGTCGAGTTATAGATTTAAAGGATTTCCAGACCCTCTCACTGGAAACGCATACAAAGATAGAAGTCGAGCAGCAGAGACTTATCTCCAAAATAGGGATCATCCAGCATTACTTTCAAGAGGTAAGAAAATCTCTTGATAATATTATTTTACTATAAAAGGAAGCTAAATAATCAAGGAATACTTTCCAAAAAGAGGTTGCATGTTCAGGGAATAAAGTGTAGAATTCCTGCAGAAACCCCGATAGATCTAGAATTCTAGTTAAATTGAACACATGCAATTTGCTGATATTCAAGAGATGAGAGAATTTATTTGCTCCATAAATCAAATAATTATATTAATAAAAAATGAATATACATGAGAAACCATCCTCAAAAAGAAGAGAGGAGGTGAATATATAGAATTTCCAACATAGAAGTTCTAGTAAAAAAAAGCTAGAAATAGCTAAAATAGGTGTCATAAGCTAAGGGAGACCACATAGTTCGACCTAAACCACTAAATATAAATGTCACACACTCATTTATTTCCACAAGAGTTAATTTATGCGCATTAGCTCACTTAATCTCACCTAACTGACAAGAGAAGCAGTTCCAACTCACTTAACTGACCCAAACTAGTAGTTACTAATAATAGTAACGGCAAAAATCATTAACTAAGGAATAAATCTCTCACTCAAAGAGGAGGTGTGCATTCCCCAATAATATATGAGTTTTTTCATGGGGTATTTGGAATAAATCATGAATAAATCAAGAAAATCAAGAATAAATCGAGAAAATCAAGAACCGGGAGTTGAGTCTTGATCTAAAATTAGCAGTTTTCCCTAAAATCTAGGGATGAGGTGCCCTTCTTCTCTATGTGGAAAAATTAGGTGAAATAAAGTGTAAATGAATGTATTAACCAATATCTAGGAGTCTAATCTAGGTATAAACTAATGTAAGTTAGGGTTATGCTGCAACAGCCCCCCTTAAGCCTAACTATAATGACAAAAAATTTGAGTCCCGACAACTTGGCCATTTTAGGTACTAATTACATAAAAGAACTTCTCATGAAAATAGGAAAGAGGGAAAACCTCGTGGGAAAAAAAAAAAACCCAAAAAGAGGAAAAAAAATGTTGAGTGGCCAAAAGTGACCTACTCAGTTGTCTCCACCACTCCAAGCATAGCTCTCAGTTCTGAAAATTTCTTTTCAGTGAAGGACTTGGTGAAGATGTCTGCAACCTGCTGCTATGTGGGGAAGTACTAAAGTGAAATGAATCTATCATGGATCATCTCATGAATGCAATGCATGTGATGAACTTCCCATCTGCGGGAAGTGGCAATGGCCAAAACTAGTCGAATGGAGTCCATATTTGCAACAGGTGTAAATGTCTCTGTGTAGTCTATGGCATGTACCTGTGAGTATCCTTTTGCGACAAGTCAATATTTGTACTTCTTTATCTCACAATCTGCAGTGATATTTATTTGATATATCCATCAGCATAGAACAAGCTTTCTTCCTTTCGGAAGTGGAACCAAGTCCCATGTGTTGTTGTCCACAAGAGCAGAGTACTCTTCATCCATGGCAGCCTCCCAAAGTGGGTTTCCAGCAGCCTCAGAGTGTGACTTTGGATCTGAACCAAGTGTCATATAGAAATGTATGGGAATCAAAGGTTATGTGGCATCCAGGGCTCGAGGAGCCCCAAAAAACTGTGATCTAGTTCTTCTTGTATTCGCAGGATCACCGACTAGTTCACCCGCATCTTGTAGGGTTTTCTCTGCCCAAGTTGGAAAATGATTTGGAGAAGCTATGACCTACTCCCCATCCTCTGTATGATAACCAAAAGGCTTCTCTGATGGCTTCCCTTAAGTGCTTGAATAAGTTTCTGACTCCTCCTCATCAGTGACAACAAGCGGTTCCTTGGCAGGGTCTTCTGAAAAATCATGCAGTGATTATTCTTCAAACTTCACACTTCAAGATAGAATGAACTTTTCAGTGTGAGAGTCCAACAATATATATCCTTTGATACCTTCAGGATATCCAAAAAATATGCATTCAACACTTTGAGGCTCCAAAGCCTTCCTCTTATCTGTCAGAATGTGAGCCCATGCTCATGAACCAAAAATACGAAAGTGCGACACTTTCGGTTTCTTACCGGTCCAACATTCAAAAGGAGTGGTGCCTTTGAGTGATTTGTGAGGAACTCAGTTCTGAATGTATTCTGAACAATTAATAGCTTTATCCCATAGCTTGGGAGCTAATGATTTCGACTGTAACATACAATTGGCCATCTCTTTTAAGGACCGGTTTTTCCTCTCCGCAACATCGTTCTGTTGTGGTGTATATGGCATTGTATGTTGTAGTTGTATACCTGCATCAATACAAAGTTGTTGCACATATTTGTTGACATAATCCCCCAAATTATCAGTACGGAGTATCTTAATCTTACACCCAGACTCATTCTCAGCAAGTGCTTTAAATTCTATAAGGCATTCAAATACTTCTGATTTTAATTTCAAAAACAATACCCAAGTAAAGCGAGAGAAATCATCTATGAAGGTGAGTACATATCGAGCCTTACTAATTGAAGGCTGCATGAATGGGATTGTGATGTCACTGTGAATCATCCCAAGAGGTGAAGAAGCTCTCTATGCCTTCCCTTTGTCAAACTTTTTCTCTGGATGCTTGCCAAGAATGCATCCTTGGCATACATCGCTTGTGAATTTAATAGCTGGCAATCCTTCTACCATGTTTTCCTTGTTGAGTTGATGCAAGTAATTATAGTTTAGATGGCCAAATATTTCATGCCATAACCTACTTATATCATTAGATTGTGACAAAAATACAGTGCTAATATATTTAGGAACAAAGTGGGAGAAGAAATACAAACGAGAACTGTGATCTACAATTCCATGTGCAAGTTGTGAGCCTGTGGAAATGTCAGTAATCACTACGGAGTCCGGAGTGAACTCCACCTTCCTTCTAGATATGGAATGAGTGATCTGATATATCTAGAGAATATTTTCTGACAGTGAGGGAACATGAAGCACATTTTTGAAGCAGGCCCCTTCAAGATCAACAATTCCTTCTCTGCACACCTTTGTGGGTGTGGCATCTCCCAAGTAAATTGGGGATCTGGTGCTTTCTTCGATGGAGGAAAATTTATATTTTGATGCAGCCATATGGTTTAGTGCACCTAAATCAAGGATCCAATATGATGGAGTGGATGTGACATCCATTAAATCATGACCATCTCATGCTCTCCCTCCCATTATGTTATCATCTTTCTTCTTTGCATTTTCGGGCACCGTGAGATTGTGTTGTTGCAATTGCTTAGCCATCTCATCGATAGTCTTCCTCATGCAATTTTATTCGGGATGAAAACATTTGGAACAGAAGATTCAAAGTGTTATTTCCTTCTTCTTATTACCCTTAGGCTCAAAATATTTATCTAAAGCTTGTGAGGATCTCTCCTTCTTCGATTTAGGAAATTTACCCGTTCCTTTTTTCTTGTCTTTTCCACTGCTCTTTGGAGCATTAGTAGCCGCAAGTGCTTGGTTCTTGGAACTCTTGATGGAACCCATTTGGACTAACTTATATTTATATTGAGTCAATGATGCAATGAAATCATTCAATGGAGGCATTTTCCATTTTTCCTGAGTCAATTTAGATGCTTGAAAAGACCACACAAATACAAAATATTCAGGGCATAATTTCGAGAGAATTGAAAGGATGAGTTGTTCTTCCTCTTTCATGACTCCACATGCATTAAGTTCAACGAGGAGGGATTTTAACTTGGTGAATAATTCTTGCAGGTTCCTAAAATGAATTGGACTTAGGGATATGAGTTCATTCTCCAATTGATGCACTCTCATTGCATCCTGCTTGTCGAATAGTCCTTCCAATGTGGTCCAGACCACATCGGGAGTAGTGGCTCTACTAACATAAAAGAGGAGATATATGGAAATTGATAGGCATATCAACCCAATTGATTCATCTAATTTATTGAAATACTTTATCTTCTCCGTTGGAGCAGTCGGTTCTTTCTCCGTTCCCATTGTTACCCAGTAAAGCCCTTTGCTTCGGAGGAGCAGAGAGATCTCTGTCTTCCATTCAAAGTAATTGAAAGGATTTAGAATGAGTTTTGTGGGATGAGAGAGATTATCCATTTCTTCTTTCTATGCCTCCTGATGATCTATACCTACAAATAAAACTATGTACAATCCACTAGATTCAATCTAGCTCTGATACCATGTAGAATTCATGTAGAAACCCCGATAGATCTAGAATTCTAGTTAAATTGAACACATGCAATTTGCTGATATTCAAGAGATGAGAGAATTTTTTTTCTCCATAAATCAAAGAATTATATTAATCAAAAATGAATATACATGAGCAACCATTCTCAAAAATAAGAGAGGAGGTGAATATATAGAATTTCCAACATAGAAATTATAGTCAAAAAAAGCTAGAAATAGCTAAAATAGGTGTCATAAGCTAAGGGAGACCACATAGTTCGACCTAGACCACTAAATATACATGTCACACACTCATTTATGTCCACAAGAGTTAAGTGATGTGCATTATCTCACTTAAGCTCACTTAACTGACAAGAGAAGCAGTTCCAACTCACTTAACTGACCCGAAATAGTAGTTACTAATAATAGTAACGGCAAAAATCATTAATTAAGGAATAAATATCTCACTCAAAGAGGAGGTGCGCATTCCCCAATAATATATGAGTTTTTGCATGGGGTATTTGGAATAAATCATGAATAAATCAAGAAAATCAAGAATAAATCGAGAAAATCAAGAACCGGGAGTTGAGTCTTCATCTAAAATTAGCAGTTTTCCCTAAAATCTAGGGATGAGGCGCCCTTCTTCTCTATGTGGCCAAATTAGGTGAAATAAAGTGTAAATGAATGTATTAACCAAGATATAGGAGTCTAATCTAGGTATAAACTAATGTAAGTTAGGGTTATGCTCCAACATAAAGAGGCGACGAAAAATCTAAAGCTCTCTGTCACGGAACAAATAAAAGGAGACATCATGCTCAAGGTATGGGAAACAAATATATTTGAGAGCAAGAAGATATTCAAATAAATAAAAGATGATTGTGAAACAATATTCGATTCTTTGGATAAGAAATAATTAGGCATTGAAAAAAATGACTGCTTCTAGTCACTAGGGCAGATAAACATTGAAAAACAACAGTTGGACTACAAATAAGTTTTGAAGAAGATTCAGATTAAAATTTTACAATTGAAGGAAATTGATGCCAACCTAATAAACAGATGGTTGGTACAGCCCAATTTAAAATTTCAAGTGATCAAGTTTTCCGAACAAGGTTTTGAATACCAGTTCCCAAAGGTACAAAGAAATTTTTATCTGTTTGAAGCTAAAGATCTTCCAACACCTCCTAGAAACTTTGTCCATTTTCTGGAGAAATGTATTGAATGTGTAGCATCAAAGGAGGGAGATACTTCGACTAAGAAATGAAGTATCATTTGGAAACTCATACTATTGGAATGATAGATAAACAAAAGTTAATCGTGCAACGGTTAAGGTCGCAGTTTTGCAACTATTTTTCTCCTAGAAAGTAGGAGATTGTTAACCATCAAGTATGGATGACCATTGTATAAATACAAGGAACGAAGACTAAAACAGGGCTTTTGATCTCTTAAAAAAAAAAATTGTTGACGAAGTAATTTTGAAGAGACTCTAAATTAATAGAAATGCAGATTGAAGATTCTCGATCTTGTCACTTTTGAGTTATGTGTTTCCCTGTCATCTCATCTTTCTTATATATGTTTAATTGATGAATGCTTAGCTACAATTTAGTGCAACCTCTACTGTGGAAATTATTATTCTTGTTATTTCAAATCATTTACAGTTTTTCCTCTGTATCCGTTATCAACAGATTCAAGACCTATAGATGTTTAGATTTCAACATCATATGCTTCATTAATATTTTTCTCATTTCATAGTCTTCTGTTACAATGTGAGATTCCTCTGAAATTGATGCCTCATTTTGCTAACAGCTTTATGTTTTTCTCCATATCATCTATGTTTCTTTTCTTTAAAATTTAACTCAGATACAAGAAAAGGCCTACAATTTGGTCTTACTATTTATTTGTGTTTTTACATAATTCGTGTTACATTGTGGAATAGAGATAACCAACCTAAAAAGAAAACACAAAACTTTATCCTCCTTTACTTTCCTCCTTCATGACAGTACCAGTTGCAAGGCAGCCTAACATCGATCCTGGTCTCTCGGATCAAACCAACATTTCTCTAAATTTGTTTAACACTATTTTACAAACAACAAATAACCGGGTTGACTTAGAACGTTCATGGGCAGCAATTGAGAGAGATATCAGTATCCAGGAAAACTGGGAATTTCGACAGAGACAGTTGAGAAAATGACAATAGCCTTTACCTTTTTATCAATCGTTTTTTCTTTTCTTAGCTCCCTCTGTTTTTTTTAGATGCCTTGACAGTATACTTTAAATCCTTAAAGTATAAACTCAGGAACAACAATTAGTGTATTACCATTTGAATCGAATAGAAACATCGACTAATAGTGTTTGGGTACTTATGAAACACCTCTTTAAGCAACCTCTACTTATTGCATTATATTTATTTTTTTATCTTTAACAATGTTTTAAATATTTCATGGTCCCAATTTTATAATAACGTGGGAGGTTGATTGTTGAGGTTGATTTTATTTGGGTGGAAATCATTTGCTTTGTTATCGTTAACAATTTTTTAAATATTTGGGGGTTCTAATTATATTATAATGTGGCAGAATGATCGTGCAAAAGGGATAGCCACAAAACATGTAAATGAGTATCAAATTCAACTTTCATTTTACGTTAATTTTATTATTTGTTTATATAATTTTATTTGTGTGGAGATCAGTTATTTCATTTGTTTATATAACCGAAATAACTGTTGGATTACAGAGAGGGGGGTTGAATCAGTAATAGAGAAATTTATTCCTTTTTAACCATATAATCCAAGTGTTATATCAATGTAGAATTATCATCCAAAACTGCAGAGTAAATAATCAATGAACAAATGAACAAGCATACACATACACAGTACACCAGTGTTTTACGTGGAAACCCAAAGCGGGAGAAAACCACATAATTCTTTTTCTTATATGTCTTGAAGAATTACATTCATTGGAAGCACCAACTTCCTTTGTTTTTCAGTTGCAATTGAAAGGAGGCTCCAACCCCCTTTTTTCTCGAGCTACAACCTGAAGGAAGATCCAACTCCCCTATTCTCTGGCTACAACCAGAAGGAGGCTACAACCCCCTATGTTCTCCGACTACAACCAAAAAGTGGATACAACCACATGTCCTTGCCCCGTCCAACCGCCCTAAAGTAGAAGTAGAATGATGGAACCACTTTCACACTATCACTGTGAGATATACTGTTGTAAACGTGTACCAATAAACCTTAACCATGCATCAACATGTACCTCAACCTGTAATCAACCTGTACCATAAACACGTGCATCAACCATGCACCAACCTGTACCATAAACACGTGCATCAACCATGCACCAACCTGTACCAAACAACCTATAATCAACATGTACCATAAACAAGTGCATCCAACCATGTACCAAGTATGTGTCAATCATGTGTCAACTACTCATAATTATGTACCAACATCATCAACTATATACCTCATGTATGTGCCAACTCATCAACTACTTGTCTCATCCATGTACTCAACATGTACCTTAACCAAAATCTCTCATCAATTTCATCATCCAAATATGATTTGTAACTCTGTAATAGACCTGGTGTATATGATCACATACCTGCAAACCTTCCTTAACTTTCACAACAAGAGACTAGCATTTTCATCAAACTTTTCTTTAGTCTCACATGACTAGTTTGGGATTAGTCAACAACCCTAACTTAAAGTAATAACAACTATGTACATGTAATGAATAAATATTTGAAATTAGTACACAATGTTCTTCAGTTTGTTTTATGCAATTCCTCCAGGTGTCACTACTTGGAACCTCTCAGAAAAGGAGTTATAGAAAAAATGGCATACCTTGTTGAATTCAGGCTTATCTAGAGAGTGACCTTGCAGAGAGTGCCACGCATGGAATATTTGTTGAATGGATCTGAAAATGTTACACAACATACTAAATATTGTAATTGTTGGTAGTAGGTCAAAGTGAAAATGATGATGATAGTGGGGAAAGAAAGTGTGCAGAAACGGAAGTAATAGCTGGAAGGAAACACAACATCCGCGCATGCAAGAAAACGTGCACAAGGGAAGTGACAGCTGGAAGGAGGAATAGCACGTGAACATGGGAGGAAGACCTAATGTCGGTAGGGTTAGGGTTTTGGTAGTATATTGTAAATGGTTGAAGAGTCCAAAATGTATAAATACAAATATGTAGGTATCATAAGGGTCCTTTTTTTCTTGGTATGCATTATTATTACATCATAGATATGTATGAGTGGATGGGAATTGTATTGTTGTTATGTACTATTTTGTAAGTTGTTGAGATAGATTAGACGAGGGAAGGTATATCTTGAGGATTAGATCGCAGGATGAGGATCTTGGTGTGATCTAGTTTTCCTCATATAGATCTTAACCATCTGAGGAGAATTGTAAGCGCGTGGTGCTGGATACGTAGAACTACCATAATAAAAGAGCCAAGAGCCAAATCTTTATGGATGTATCCCAGAAGGGGGTGAACCATGGTAACATCTATGTATTTTGATGAATGCATGCATATCTTTATCATCTTTTCAATAGTTATTTGTTGTTCTTAATGAATGAATGAGTTATTACATTGCTTGTTTAAATGTTGTTGCGATATTGAGGGAATAAGTTATGAAGGTTATTGCATAGTCATGAATAATAGTAGGTTGCAATCACAAACTATAGTATATGGTCCTGAATATGAACTCATATCGCATACTCAATATCGGGCTAGAAACACCTGAGTCTTACAACCACCCATTAAAGTTATCTCGGGTGATACTGCGCGGCACATTCTGTTTGTTGCGTTGCCTTCTGGTTTACCAGGAGGGCCAATAGTTTTAGAGGCTTTGTTTTAAACCTGAAAGACATGAACCCTAGGTCAATAACTCAGATGGTAGAGAAGAAAGACTAAAACCCAACAAATGGTTATGTTGTCGTTAGAAGGAACAGAGGATTGAGTAGATGAGATAGGTGGAGCGGGAAATGAGCAAAGAAAAGAAGAGAGAAATGAGCCATTAGAAGGGGATGTTGAGACCATGGAACCCCACAAAAGTAGAGATCAAAATTTGGTTGAGAACCAAAGAGCTAGAGTTTGCACATAAAGACAATTCAAACCCTATAATAAAACCCTACAAATATCTGGACAAATACATGTTTATTGATTTTCATGAAGTCTTTTTATGTGATTTTACACATCTATTGCAGGAGTGGATACTAAGGTTGAAGGATAACCATGCGACAAACCAAATTTGACAATTAGAGTGGACCCCAGTACAGATTGAGCAGTTACAGCAGTTGAACAACAAATTCACCTGTGCAGTTGACTTTTGGCTTGAGAGTATTGTGGCAGGGTTCATAATAGAGTTTGCAGTTGATACAACGAAGTCATACAGCACAACGGAGAAAGAATTCATACGCGAACCTCGAGGAAGGTACATTTGATCACTATATAATTATATTAAGATACTGCTATATAATAAAGGTGTAATGACAATGGAATCAGACAGCTAAACTTCCCTGCATGCATGGGGGAAGGGGGGAAGCACTGACAGAGAGAGGAGAAATGGAAGGAGGCAAGGATATAGGAAAAAAGGAGGAACCCTTGGACCCGATTATGATGGATGACGACAAGATCCAGTGGATCTTGGAGACAACTGGAAAGACATGTAGCGGAGAACCCTACCAATACAAGGTGAATACCAAGAAGAGAGCTATAGCTGTGAGGGAAGGATTGGCAAGTGATGAGGAAGAGGTAGAGAATCTCCGGGCTGTGGAGCAGATTGGAGAAATCCTGCGTGAAACATATGAGAGGAAGACAAGAGGTCTTAAAGCGGGAGGATAAGGCAGCCATCCTATCCATATTAATGTCAGTGTGGAACCCATAAACCCATGTGCGACTAATACACCAAAGACAACACCATCATTTAGACAATCGCAGTTTGGAGGAAGTTCGACAACAAGAAGTACATCTACACAAGGAACAACAACTAGAGGAGCCAGTTCAGGCAACACTAGTCAAGTATCTACATCGTGCTGAGGAGGTAGTAGCTCAGTATTCAGAATGGCAGGACACAATCCTACCATTAGGTTACCAGAATTCTGGGGAGAAGCAACAAAAGACCCTAAGAAGCACTTTTTCATTCGTGCAAAGATCTAGGAAGCAAAACAGATCACTGATGAAGATACCAAACTTGTGCTGCTAGCTATTATGCTAAGAGACCGTGCACTAGACTGGTACATTAGTCTAGACACAAACAGTGCCTCTGGGACGACAAGGACACTGGAAGACATTAAGAAGTTATTGATTAATGAGTTCCAAAAGTTGAGCTCATAGGATCAATACATGAATGAGATGATCAAAATAAGACAGAAACCAAGAGAGTTTGTATGGGATATTGACCAGAGATTCAAGTGATTGAAGGGAAAGTTAAAATATATCATGACTGATGTGCATCATTAGCACCTGTTTGTAAATTCACTACTCCCACACTTAAAATACCCTTTACGACAACAAAAATTTCAAATGCAGGTAGAGGCTCTATAGGCATCCTTGCAACTAGAAGAAAACTAGTACCAACAGACAACCCCATCTATCGAAGAACTGGAGGATTTGAAGAATATCATGTTTTAGTTGAACCAGAATAAGAACAAGGACAAATGAGAAGTTGTTTGGTGTACCACGTGTAGGATGGAAGGACACCACAAGAAAAAATGCCCAACATTTGCACAGTATATGGCAACAGGAATGACGAATCATTACCAACAAGATGATTATGGTGCAAAATCTGTAAGAAATGGGATCACGACCCTTATCACTCCACGATGATGCATAAATACTAGACAGTCCCAAAGAGTTCATATTGCACCTTTTGCAAGTCAGTGGGCCACAATGATAAAGATTATAGAAATATGGAATTGATGCGAGAAAGGACATCATATGCATATAGGGTACAGGCTGAAATGATGACTAGGTAAGCAGTGCCACAGTTCAATCAAGTCTCAGCTCCATACAACACTCTGCATCAACCATACAATAATGCACAGCCGTAGTACAACCCGACACAGCCTCAGTACAATACCATGCAGTATAATCAAGCACATCAGTATAACACACTGAGAGGTGATCAAGCAGGATATAAAGGACTAGTCACATGTCACAATTGTCAAAAACCAGGACATTATGCAAGGGAATGTCCACTTCCACCAACAACCTATATGTATTATCACGCATCATACCACGATACAAAGGAATGTACAAAACTACTAGTGAAGATTCAGGAAAAGAGGAACCAAAACAACTAGAATGTTCAGTGGATTTCAGCCAAAGCAGGGGATGAAGGACGGAACATCAACATAGTTACCCGTGGAGGAGCTAAAATAGGCACTAACGCAGTTTGATAAGAACCAGTACAGAACCAATGGGTAAAGAAGAACACTAAACCCAGGAAGAAGTTTGACACACAGAAGGAAAAAGAGATCTTTAAAGAGGCCAGACAAGAATTTCATAAGGAGGGCACATCGTCGAATTCAACTATGCAGCATAACAAGGAAGCACCAGAATACGAGGTGCCTCCATCATTGGATCATACCAAAGAAATGCATCCTAGGGGACAAGTAAGTACAATCAAAGGATTTTTTCAATCATGTGTAAAAGTATTAAGTGATCCATCATATGTGAAAATATTGCAAAACATCCTAGAAAAGTGTAGCAGTGAGACAAAAGAAAATCTAGAACCTAAAACAGTTAATCACCTACACACAAAAAGAAGAACAAGTAGGGAATTTAGTTTGAATGCTAACATTGGGGATTTTAATATGGGAGACATTATACTGGATCTAGGATATGAAGTGAATGTATTACCAAAGAAGACATGGAAATTCATGGGAGAGCCAACATTAGGATACTCACATGTTCAATTGAAACTAGCAAACCAGCATAGAGTCTACCAATAGGAAGACTGAAAGGAGTGACAATAGATCTTGATGGAGTGTGCACTAAATCATATTTTGAAGTCATTGAAATAGTAGACTGTACAACACCTTACCCAACATTACTTGGTATGGATTGGGCATTTGACAACCATGACATAATCAATTTGAAGACTAGGAAAATGAAATTTGAGTCCGGAGAATACAGGGTCATCGCTCCATTAGACCCATATGAAGGGGAGAGGTTTGTAGAACCTGTTATCACACTAAGTCGCCTTGGGTCTCTTAGTTTGTTTTTGTTAAAAAAGAAAAATTAAAAAAAAAAACTTAGATTCTTATTTTCTCTTTAAAATGAATTTCTCATCCATTAAATGTTATTTATGATAGGAACCCTTAGGATGACTAAACCTTTGAGTCATATCTCATTTGTTGATCCACATTTCAATTTTTGGTCCTTAAACCCTTATGAGCTCATGGTCTATTCTTTATGTCCCCTCTCGTGATTCATCCCTAGGTTGATACCTCCCATGACCAGGTTGATGTGACACACCTCTCTCATCACTCATGACCTTGCATGCATACCTCATCATCCCCACTCACCTGTCCAATCATTTTTTGATTTGGAGAACACTACCCACTCAAAAAGAATTTTTGTAGCGCCTGTCACGATTATCATGCACCCACTCCAATTCATGATTGCCACAACTAATACCTTAACCCTTGTTTTCAGTTCCTGAAGTCGGTTGAAATGCTTTCAAAAGATCTTACATTTATGATCCTTGGTAACGGTTTCTAAATTTGAAAAGTTCAGCAGTGATGCGTTGCATAAGTTTGTAAGTTCAGTTCATACGATCGCTTGTCCACTAAATCCGATGTTGTGAGAGATTTCAAGGCCGAAGTTTCCTCAATCTCATCCTAATTTTGCGCTGAGGAGCTCAATAGTTGTCGACTTCACAGGTATCATGTGCAACCTCCTTCGTATATTAATTTTCATAGGAGATTTGTGCTCGGGTTTCGGTTTGCTAAGCTTGAAGGGTAGTATGGGAGCCATATTTCCATTCCTGTAAACATCTCTGCTCGTATCCATAGTCTGATTATTGTGTTTAGTCATAGCCTTTGAAAGTCACGGGCCTAAAATAGCCCATCCTATGTGTATGCATTGCGCTATGCAGAGGTGCTACTCAAACCTCTCTAATTATCCTTTGCTTCTTTTCATCCTATACGAAGAGTCAGTTTGGAATTACTTCCTCATAGTCTACACTCTGAAAACTTGTATGAGCCTGAAAGTCCATTTCTCATAGCCAAGTTCATTTTCTAAGCATAGTTAATTTGGAGGGCCATCCTTGTCCTTTTGAGACTTAAATATAAGTTTTCTGGTCAATAGCATCCCTTACAGCCTCTTAAGAACCCTCTTTCTGAGTCATGGAGACCCCTTAGTCAAAGAAATCACACAAAGGTAGCAATATAGTTTGAACAGAACCTATGGACATGCACCTTTTTGACACAGAACCCATGGAAAGGGAAATGTTTCGAAGAGCAAGATGACTCTCTTTCTGCAAGAACATGCAGAGAGGCCACTCAGAAGTAGCAAAACAATTTGCACTAAATTTTGATGGCAAGAAAACCAGAGTTGGAGATTTGGAATTTTAGGTGACTGAAGCCTCCATCTCAGCTGCAACAAGGATTCCCATTTCAAGAGAAAATTGGTTCAAGGCCATGGTATTGAGTTCACCTTCGTTAAAGATATTTTCAAGACTGAATACCAAGCCAATGATTTATCTAATAATGTTCCAAGGAATCAGTTCATTGACCAGTTTGACAGAAAGTTGAAAATCATACAGAGATATTTTAGTTGTGAAGGGAGATTTACCACCCTGTACCATTACCACATAACGTTGTTGTTGCATTTTACTAGTAAGGTTCGGATGAATATTCCATATTACCTGCTGAGAAGTATAGGTAAAATGGCAGATAGGGTGCAAGAAAAATCCAAGGATGTGGACTCCAGTATTTTTCACTCTGGACTTATCAAGATGCTTGTCTCTAAAGAGTTGGGAAAGAAAGAGATATCCTGGGAGAACTTTTTGGTGTCTTCTCAATTTAATTTGGACCCAACACCTACCCCCCAATCACAAATTGTAGGCTCTTCATCACCTACCAGTAATAAAACAGGGATCAACAAGAAGAGAAAGGCCAGAGCCCCTATTTCAGAGATCAATAAGCAGGTCAGAGAAGCTGAGGAGGAGGTTTGTCCTTCCCCACACATATATTTCTCACCACCACCTCCACCAGGGTTAGAAGAAGTTCCATCTTCTACCAAGGTGACATCAAAAAAGGGAAGAAGCTTATCTTTCCCTCTCCTTCTCCAGCAACTGAAATCAAAGGTAAAAGACCTTTCACCAGGTCATCAATTCCTAAGGGGGGTTTCAAAGGACAGCCTTTACAAGAAACCCCTGTACAGAAAATCAAGGGTAAAGGTACCAAAAGACCTTTGGAGAGGGAAGATGAAATCTCTGTGAAGGATTGTAAAAAACCTATGAAAAATAAAGAAAAGGTTTTTGTGCAAGAGAAGAACCATAAAGGAAAAGGTTTTGAGAAGACTGATGAAACATGCAAGGAAACTCTTGTACAGATGGAAGAAAAGGAAGAGAAGAAGCCTGTTGAGATTGCACATGTCCCCAACCCCCTTGGCATCCAGACATACAAAGGACTTATTAAGCATCTTAGGTGTGCAAGGAGAGAAATAGCTCGTCTCAAAGCAGAAGACATGGTCCACTTGGCTCAGATGAATTATCTCATGACTGGCTACAACCATACCCTGGACTTGGCAAGGTTCGTAGCAAGAAAGGATCTGCCTCTTTGTAAACAGCTGAAGAATATTTACAGACAGAACAGGGGTTTCCAGGCTCAAAAAAAGAAGCTAAAGGAAAAACTAAAGCATTTCCAAGATGAATTAACCCAAAATAATTTATAGGTGTTGGTTGACGCTGCCATTGAAGATGAAAAACCAGTAGCTAAGGAGAGCACAACTATACTAAAGAAGCCTACCAATGCTAAGAAGAAGTCTACTGAGTTATTTGAAGACACTCTTTCCACCAAGAAGAGTGTGAGGCTAAGTGTTAAAATGACAAAGTAGTTGGTAGTGGTAAACCCCATTTTTGAAAGTTGTTCCTTCTTGGGAAGGTTAACTAATATGCACATATTAATTTTTTCCACCTATATAGGTGTTTAGCTATATGAATTTTGGAATTTTTTCCAAGTACTAGTTTCACTCAATGGTAAAAGCACCTAAGTAAATTGATTTGTCATCATGGAAGGACACAAACAGCTCTACACATGTTCAAGAGTCAAAGACGCTACATTTTGGAATAGCTACCCAAACCCTTATGCAGACGCATCGTAGGTGGCGCTACGTAAAGGCGCTTCATAATATTTTACAGAATGCAGAATTGTTACACAGGCGCTACCCACAGGTGTTGCGTAATATCTTACAGAGAGTGGTTTTACACACAAGTGCTACTCAATTTTTCAATAGAGGAAAAATGTAGTCGTAGACATGCAGCACAGGGGCGCTACCCACAGGCGCTACCTTCTCTCCGTGTTCCATTCTAGGGGGCACTACACAGAATTGCTACCCAAGGAAGTAGCCAACAAACACCAAGGATCTAGGAAGACTAAGCCAACAATTTTGGATAATTTAATAATGGAATAAATGACAAAAGTAGAAGTTGGCGTGCAGGGGACAACTACAAGCTCTAAAGAGACACGTGGAAAAACAGGAGTTGAGCAACAAAAGAGGATCAAAGCAGTTAGAAGCATGATTGGTTTTAGTCACCAACACTTCCTTGTTTTATAGCATAGGTTGTTATCTTAGTTGTTAGAGTAAATAAATGTTCTGAGATTTTTAAGGAAAAGAGGCCAGCTCGTACCTCTAGTTGTTGCCTCCCTTCCTTGTTATAAATAGATAGATGAATTGTTTTAATGGGTTTGGATGGTAGAGAAAGACTCCCAAGAAACTTTAATATTTTTGATAAAGTGATTGTGATCTAGTATGTACTGGACTTAAGACTTTTTGACTAATAGAAATCAGCTCCTCTTTCAGACTATTTGCTTCTAATTCTAAATGTTCATATTTGAATGCTTCATATGGATGACTGTGGTAATGATATGATGGATGTTTGATCATTTTATTGTCATTGTGTTTATTTGTCTCTTTAGTTTATAATTTCAATAAGATCTTGTTTTAAGAAACTTTCTTCCTTTGGTCTTTTGTGGACCTGATGTTTGTAGTAGCTCTTACATTCTTCTCATTCAAGTCTTCCTTCTATCCATATTTACTCCCAAACTACTGGTTGAAATTATCCAAGACCTTATTTTTTGTTACATGTTAGCCCTGTTTCTGAGTGAGGATATTATCATTCCGAGTTTTTCCATTCGAAATTTCAAAAAACACTCATACTTGCACATATCATCTGATGGGTACTGGGCTTACCTTCCTTGCAATTAGAAGGTGAATCCTAGTGCTAACATTTTTGGCGTCGTTGTTGAGGAATAATTTGAAGAATTTTCCCTAGGATAGAATGACAATGCTTACTATCTCTCAGGGTGCATTGGGACTTAGTATTTTGAAGATTGCATCTCGCACCTAGTGACTCCATTGATTCAGCTCTAGCACCTAAAGTCAAACATACAAGATCAAATCCACAGTTACCTTTTGTTTCACCTAAGGCTGGCCCAAAGATGATAATCAAGAAGGGAAAATCTTCTAAAAAAGGTTTTTTTTCTACTACTACAAGTGCTTCTGGTCAGTTGTCTGATTCCACTCTTGATACTCCAGTTGTTTTGTCAAGTAAGATTCCTTTATCTTCTGTTGAAGTATCTAAAAAGCTAGATTTTGAAGAGTTTCATGTTGAATACTCTACCTTTGAAACTGAATTGAAAGAAGAAAACATTGATATATTCTCCTCCCCTGATATTGAGAAGTGTTTCAGTCTTGATAGTTTTGAAGACTTCCCTACGTTAGGTTTTTCTACACCTATATTTGTTAAAACTTTAGTTTCCAAAGAAGTAGGAACTTCATCTCCTTCTCATACCTTACCATCCTCTTCCAAGGTTCCAACTGCTATTGTGAAGACTGAAATCTCCCCTTTATCCTTTTCTCCTTCTTCTAATCTACACACAACCAGATCTCCTTCTCCTGCTTGTTCACCTAGAATCCAAAATCAAATGGAAATTGTTAACCCCCCTGCAAATAGGATGGATGCCATAGTGGCTGCAAGATATTCTCCTCTAGTCTTGCCTCAACCAATGAATGCTCTTCCCCCTGGAGATTATTTGAAATACATGCCCAAGTTTACAAGAGAAGAAGATATAACAGCTGAGGAACATCTTGTTTCTTTCTATAGCTATGCAGATAACCAAAATATTGAAAATGAAGATGTTTGGATGAGAGTTTTCATCCAAAGCCTTTTTGGTGAAGCTAGGAAGTGGTTTAGGGGTCTGGCCCCTGGATCCATTACGGGTATTAAGGCATTGGATGAAGCCCTCTTGAGGCACTGGGGTGACAAAAAGGATTTTATGTATTATATCACTGAATTTGGATATTTGAAAAGGAAAGAAGGAGAGTTTGTCTCTGAATTTTCTAAAAGGTTTAACAAAATGTACAAGAAGATCCATTATGAGATCAAACGCACCGAAACCATGGAAAAAATCACTTATGCCAGTGCTTTTGACTCCGAGTTTTGTCTTCTATTGAGAGAGAGAGAGAAGGTCACCTTCCTTAGTTTAGATGCAGGATGATGCCTTAGAGGTAGAATCCAACATAATTGCTTCAGATAATCTCAAGGGAAAATATGACAGAGATAGGAGGAAAAACAGAGTTGAAGCTTCCACTTCTGACTCTCATGTTGTTCATTCACGGGTAGATGAGTTGACCAAATTAGTAAATTCCCTTTCTACTGAGATCGAGAATTTAAAATCAGAAGGAAGACAACCATATAGAAATGCTTAAAACATTGAAAATAGAGGTAATTTCAAGAGACCCAACAATGGTCCCAAATCCTTTCTAGAGATCCCAGAAACAGAGAGAGAGAGATGATCAAAGGATTCAAGCTCCTTTTCAGAATAATTTGGTTGTCGATGAAGAAGAAGAGGAGGTAGAGGTTGATCATGAGATTCACTGCTTAGGTTATTCATCCCCATCCCCACACTTGACTCAATCCTCTTATGAGAAATATTTAATGGATATTCAAATCAATGAGTTAAGCAAGGGAGAACAAATGAAGGAAAATTATAGTAGATATAATCTAAGATCTAAGAATAATGAAGAAAAAAGTGTTTCCCCTAATCAAATTGTGATAGTTAGTAGCAAGGAAAACGATTCTCAAAACCCACAACTTCTGATCAGAAATCCTCCTCCTAAAACCAAAGATATTTTGAATCTTTCCCCCTCCTCCAGTTTTGAGAATGAGATCCAAAAAATTAAGATCCCTATACCATTTTTGGAATTGATAAAAAATGAAGAATTTAAAAAATATCTGACCAAAATGTTACAGCCCGATGCCTCTCCTAATTCCACTAATTCAATAAATCTGCAAGATGAAAAACCAACTGTGATTTTATTCCCTTTGATAGAAAACAAAGATGACTTGTCCCATCCCTTCTATACTTCTCTAAATATCAATGACAAGGTGTTGCATAATTGTCTTTTGGATTCAGGGGCCTCCCATAATCTTATGCCAAAATATGTTATGCATGAACTTGGACTGGAAATCACCAAAACCTATCATGACTTATATTATTTTGACTCTAGGAAAGTAAAATGTCTGGGGGTCATTAAGGATATGGTTGTGACTCTATTTCAGTTGCCCATGAAAATTATACTTATGGATGTTGTGGTGGTTGATGTTCCTCCCAAGTTTGGCATGCTCTTGTCAAGGGCTTGCATAAAAAGACTTGAAGGAACCTTGCATATGGATCTCTCATATGAAACTATCCCGGTGTTTGGTGGGGAGCATAGAATAATTTACAGAGAATCCCATCTGGCTTACATTATTAGTGATGAAGCAAACCTTGCTAATCATCATGTTTTTTTCTCTTGATACCGATTTGGGGTCCAACATTTTGCAGCTCATTGATGCTCCTGAAACTCCTCTTGAAAGAAGAAAAAAGTCTGTTGCCTTGTCTGAAGAACCTCCTCTAACCAATTATTTTTAGAAGATTTTCTTTGATGGAGCCTCTTCTAAGGAAGGTTCCATTGTTGGAGTGCTCTTTGTCTCACCAACTCAGGAAACCATATCTTTGTCATACAAACTAGAATTTGAAACTACCAACAATGTGGCAGAGTATGAAGCTCTTGTTTTGGGCTTGAGAGATGCTAAGGATATGGGGATTAAAAAATTGTCAGTATTTGGAGATGCTAAATTGATAGTCCATCAGACCAAAAATCTTTGCCAAACTAAGCACCCTAGGCTTAGATAATATAGAAATGAAGTATGGAACCTAGTGGAGAATTTTTTCTCTGAGTATGACATCTATTTTATTCCATGAGAAGAGAATTATGTGGTTGATTATTTGGTTGTATCAGCAAACAATTTCAGGATACCCATACCGCCAAAACTCAAGTATGATGTAGAATTCAAATATAGGCCTTCTATACCAGACAATGTCAAATATTGGAAGGTGTTTGAAGATGATTTAGAACTTAAAAAAATTCTTGAATTTGTTGCATTAAACATTGATCAGGATCTTGATTCTGAAATTACTCCATATGATGATGTTTTCCTTAACAAAATTTCTAATCATCATATCGTGCAACTACCTAGCAACCATATTCCAAAAGGACTAGTTCCTTTGGAAAAATTATTTGATGAAAATGATGTGGCAGTAAAAGGGAAAGTGTCTACTGACGATGCTGATATAACTGAGTGCAATTTGGGAATAGAGAAGGATGCAAAATATGTCAAGTTGTCAAGCAGCCTATCAAGAGAGAAGAGGGGTGAATATGTCAAATTGTTGGAGTTTGCTGATGTATTCACATGGACTTACGAAGATCTCCAAACTTATGACACAAACATTATAGAGCACAAGATTCCATTAAAAGAAGAGACTAAGCCCTTCAGGAAAAAGTTGAGGAAAATCAATCCTTTGTTATTACTTGTCATGGAGAAGGAAGTAAAAAATATTTTAGATGAAAAAATTATTGTTCCTTTGAGATATTCTGAATGGGTGGCTAATTTGGTCCCTGTGAGGAAAAAGAATGGAGAAATCGGACTCTGTGTCGATTTACGGAATCTGAACATAAGTTCTAAAAAGGATAATTACCCTTTGCCCAAGATAAAGAATATATTACAAAGGGTGACAGGTGCAGCCCGGGTGTCTATGGTTGATGGTTTTTCTGGCTACAACCATATTTCTGTTTTGCCAGAGGATAGAGAGAAAACGGCTTTTACCACCCCTTGGGGTACATTCATGTATGCCAAGATGCCCTTTGGTTTGATGAACGCAGGGGAAACCTTTCAACGAGCTATGGACATAGCATTTATTGAAGACAAGGACAAGTTTTTTGTTATCTACTTAGATGAAATAAATGTGCTCTCTCATTCTGATGAAGAGCACTGTGATCATTTAATAAAGGTGTTCTTAAAATGCAGAAAATTTGGCCTCTCTTTGAATCCGACAAAGTCATTGTTCGCCATGAAAGAAGGAAAATTATTGGGGCATATCATGTCAGCTGAAGGAGTGAGGATTGATTCCAATAGGGTTGAATCCATACTAACCTTAGCACTGCCTAGATCTAAAAAGGAGGTTCAATATTTTCTAGGGAAGGTTAAGTTCTTGAGAAGGTTTGTGTCGAATTTTGTTGAGTTTCTCAAGTATATCACAGACATGTTGAGGAAAGATAATGAAATCAAGTGGACTGTTGAGGATCGTAGTTCTTTTGATCAAATAAACAAATCTTTGATGGAATTCCCAGTCCTAGTTAGCCCAGACTACTCCAAGGACTTTCTTATTTTTTCTTTTGCCTCTTTTGATACAATAGTGTTGGGTATGTGTTATATTCTTTGCACGAGTAGCAGTGTCTGAGCGTTAGCGCTGTGCACGCAGGGGGGATTAGAGGGGGGGGTGCAGGGGGACGGAGCCCCCCACACGGGGGTTCGGGGGAAGCGCCCCCGAAAAAAAAAATTCGCACCAGGACGACATATTTCCGGGACGACATATTACCGAGATGACATATTTCTGGGACCACATGATATTTAGGTGGTTTTTCGGCACATGGTTTTTGCCGATGGTTTTCTATTTCTAGTTAAGGAATTAGGGTTTTGGACTAATCCAGGTCATTGGGTTAGGGTTTTGGATGTCGCTGGCTCCTATATGTATATTGTATTGTAAATAATGTAACACAATGTATGAATATAATATATGTTGGTTTTCCCGGTTTGGGTTTCTAGGTGAAAAATCTATGTGTAATGTTTGTATTTTCCATTGTATCTTTTCTCTTCTTTTCTGAATATCAGTTTGCAGTAGATATTGTACAAGGTTAGAATTTACATTTGGTATCAGATCTTTATTGGCTTCAGGGGGATGCCTTTGTCGTCAAGGGTTTGGCTCGGGACTGTGATAAGCCTTGTTACAGTGGGAGATCTGCGGTATTGTTTTTCAGGTGAAAAGAAATGGCAAACAATTCGAAGATAGAGATTGAGAAGTTTAATGGGAAAATATTTGAGTTGTGGAAGCTCAATATGGAAGATCTTTTAGTGGACAGAGATCAGTGGATCGCAGTAGATCCAGGTACTGCACCTACAAGAAATTTTGCAGATGACTGGAAAAAGACGGATCGGAAGGCAAAGAGCACAATTCGACTGTGTCTCTCCGATTCAGTATTACTAAATGTGTCAGAGGAAGCTACAGCCAAGGATTTATGGGAAAAGTTGGGGAAGTTGTATCATTCTAAGTCCCCGGTAAATAAACTATTCCTAAGAAAGAAGCTGTATAACTTGAGGATGAGAGATGGAGACTCGGTGGTAGAGCATTTGAACGCCTTCAATATTGTGGTAAGTCAGTTAGTATCTGTTGATATTAAAATTTCAGATGAAGATAAATGTATCAGTTTGTTGTGTTC
>ML777520.1:681277-713063 GCA_009831015.1 Picea engelmannii
GAGGGCAGAAGGAATTTTACAGCTAGTTCACAGTGATGTTTTTGGACCTGTGTCGGTCCCATCATTGGGAAAATCTATGTACTATGTCTCATTTATATATGACTTCTCGAGGAAAACTTGGATATATTTCCTCAGGAAGAAATTTGAAGTCTTTGACAGATTTAAAGAGTTTAAGGCTCTTGTTGAGAATCAAACAGAGAAACGAATTAAGGTGATGAGGACAGATAATGGCGGAGAGTTCTGCGGAAATGAATTTGAAGAATTATGTAAGAAGTGTGGTATAGCACATTCAAAGAAAATTATGTAAGAACCTTGCTTATCATTCAAAGACAAAGAACATTGATGTTCAATATCACTTTGTGAGAGACATGATTGAAGAAAAGAAAGTATCACTGATGAAGGTGGAGACTTTGAAGAATGTTGCAGATCCATTAACAAAATATGTGAGCACTAAGAAGTTCTCTTGGTGTAGAGGATCCATGGGCATTCTGCCCTGGATTGTTGACTATGTAACCCTGTAACCCCTTGTGTGCAAAGAAAACAACAAGTGGGAGAATGTTGGGTATGTGTTATATTCTTTGCACAAGTAGTAGGGTCTGAGAGTTTGCGCCAGACGTGTAGGGGGATTAGAGGGGGGGGCGGAGCCCCCCGCGTGGGGGTTCGGGGGCAGCGCCCCCGAAAAAACAATTTCACACCAGGACGACATATTTTCGGGACCACATGATATTTAGGTGGTTTTTCGACACATGGTTTTTTCCGATTGTTTTCTATTTCCGGTTAAGGAATTAGGGTTTTGGAATAATCCAGGTCATTGGGTTAGGGTTTTGGATGCCGCTGGCTCCTATATGTATATTGTATTGTAAACAATGTAACACAATGTATGAATACAATATATGTTGGTTTTCCCGGTTTGGGTTTCCAGGTGAAAAATCTCTGTGTAATGTTTGTATTTTCCATTGTATCTTTTCAGTTCTTTTATGAATATCAGTTTGCAGTAGATATTGTACAAGGTTAGAATTTACAAATAGTAGCAGTTTTGTTGTAGAATAACTCTAAAGGCTTAGATCAACCCATTGCCTTTTTCCGCTGGGCTTTGAGAGATGCAAAATTAAAATATGACACTATGGATAAGAAAGCCTATGCACTGGTTAAATCTCTTAAGTCCTTCAGAGTTTATGTGAAGCATTCAAGATTTATTTCTTATGTTCCATCAACTGCTATAAAATAAATTCTTATTCAGCCTGATATTGACGGAAAACACAGCAATTGGATTGCTAAGATCCTTGAATTTGATTTAGATCTCAGGCCTACCAAATTGGTCAAGCACCAGGGTTTAGCCAAGCTGTTGGCTGAATAAAATTGGTCAGCGTTGGGAGTAAATTTCATTGGCTCATGTTCAGAAAAGAAGTAGACTAAATTAAACAATATAGGTGCTCAAGCCAGCCCTGCATTGGCAAATTGCAGTTGGTACAAGGACATTATATTTTTCTTGCAGAATCTACAACCTCCAAGTGGTATGGAAAAGAACAAGGGGAGAGAATTAAAACTCAAATCGATAAAGTATTGCTTGGTTAATCAAATTTTGTATTGGAAGGATCCATTGGGAGTGCTATTGAGATGCCTAGACCCGCAAGAGGCCCAAAGGATTATGTCTAATTTTCATGACAGTTTGTGTGGGGGGCATCATTTTTGGAGGACTACTGCCTATAAGATTCTCAAGGCTGGGTATTTTTAGCCTAGTTTGTTCACGGATGTTTGTGCTAAGATAAGAGCATGTGTTAAATGTCAGAAATTTTCTAGGAAGCAGCAACTTAAGTCTTTGCCATTAAAGTCGTAACAGTTTCAGGACTCAACAATGGGGCTTAGATTTTATCGGGGAAATTCATCCCACTTCCAGTGGCCAACATAGATGGATCTTGACTACCACATATTACTTCACTAAGTGGATAGAGGCTATCCCTACCAGGAATTCTTCACACAATGTGATCATTGGTTTCCTTGAAGACATTATAGCAAGGTTTGGCTATCTGAACAAAATTGTCACTGACAATGTTGCATCCTTTAAGGCTGAGCCATTGATTCAGTTCTGTGAACAATATGGGATCACATTGATTCATTCAACCCCTTATTACCCACAGGGAAATGGTCTTGAAGAATCCTCAAACAAAAGCCTTATAAAGATTGTTAAGAAGTTGTTGGAGGATAACAAAAAGGCATGGGATTCAAAACTCAAGTTTTCTTTGTGGGCTGACAAAGTGACAACAAAGAGGGCCTTGGGCCTTTCTCCTTTCAATTGGTATATGGAGTTGAGGTTGTTTTTCCCTCTCAATTCTCCTTGCCTGTGGAAAAATTCTTTCAAGAATATCAAGGGGAGTCGGATGATATGATAAGGAGGATTCAGCAATTGGTTGAAGTGCAGTAGACCCAGGAGAAGCTAGTAGATAAGGCATATGATCATCAACTGAAGATCAAGCAGGCATTCGACAAGAAGGTGAAAAAAGAAGATTTCCAATTAGGCGATATGGTGCTCAATTGGGATGCACTGAGGCAAGATAAAGGCAAGCACGGTAAATTCAAATTTTTATGTATCGGTCCTTTCAAAATCTCTAAGGTATTCCCTAATAACACTTTCAAGTTGCAGAATATGGAGAATGAAGAGGTTTTTGGTGGCCCTGTAAATGGGCATTTCCTGAAAAAATACTTTGCTTGAGCCGGGAGTGGCTCTTTACATCATTATATATATCATTTTCTTTTAGTTTTGTGTTCCAATAAATGACCCCATAGCCCTAGGATAAGGCACTAAATCTACTCATTCTTCGCAGCCCACAAGGGGCATGCCATCCCCTATGGAGCCAATGTTATCACACTAAGTCACCTTGGGTCTCTTAGTTTGTTTTTGTTAAAAAAGAAATATTAAAAAACAACCTTAGATTCTTATTTTCTCTTTAAAATGAATTTCTCATCCATGAAATGTTATTTATGATAGGACCCCTTAGGATGACTAAACCTTTGAGTCATAGCTCATGTGTTGATCCCCATTTCAATTTTTGGTCCTTAAACCCTTATGAGCTCATGGTCAATTCTTTATGTCCCCTCTCGTGATTCATCCCTAGGTTGATACCTCCCATGACCAGGCTGATGTGACACACCTCTCTCATCACTCATGACCTCGCATGAATACCTCATCATCCCCACTCACCTGTCCAATCATTTTTTGATTTGGAGAACACTGCCCACTCAGGAGGCATTTCTATAGCGCCTATCACGATTATCATGCACCCACTCCAAGTCATGACTGCCACGACTGATACCTTAACCCTTGTTTTCAGTGCCTGAAGTCGGTTGAACTGTTTTCAAAAGATCTTGCATTTATGATCCTTGGTAACGATTTCTAAATTTGAAACGTTCAGTAGTGATGCACTACGTAAGTTTGCTAGTTCAGTTCAGATAATCGCTTGTCCACTAAATCTGATGTTGTGAGATATTTTAGGGCCAAAGTTTCCTCAATCTCATCCTAAGTTCGCACTGAGGATCTCAATTGTTGTCAACTTCATAGGTATACTGTGCAACCTCCTTTGCATATTAATTTTCATAGGAGATTTTTGCTCGAGTTTCGGTTTGCTAAGCTTGCAGGGTAGTATGGGAGCCATATCTTCATTCCTATAAACATCTTCGCTTGTATCCATAGTTTGATTATTGTGTTTAGTCATATCCTTTGAAATTCATCGGCCTGAAATAGCCCATCCTCTGTGTATGTGTTGCTCTACGAAGAGGCACTGTTCAAACCTCTCTACTTATCCTTTGCTTCTTTTCATCTTGTACGAAGAGTCATTTCGGAATTACTTCCTCATAGTCTACACTCTGAAAACCTATATGAGCATGAAAGTCCATTTCTCATAGCCAGGTTCATTTTCTAAGAACTGTTAATTTGGTGGGCCATCCTTGTGATTTTGAGACTTAAAATTAATTTTTCTGGTCAATAGCATCACTTACAACCTCTTAAGAACCCTCTTTCTGAGTCATCGAGACCCCTAAATCGAAGAAATCACACAAAGGTGGCAAGATATTTTGAATAGAACCTGTGGACATGCGCCTTTTTGACACAGAACCCATGGCAAGGGAAATGTTTCGAAGAGAAGGATGCCTCTCTTTGCACTAAATTTTGATGGCAAGAAAACAAGATTTGGAGATTTAAAATTTGAGGTTACTGAAGCCTCCATCTCAGCTACAACAGGGATTCCCATTTCAAGAGAAAATTGGTTCAAGGCCATGGTATTGAGTTCACCTTTCGTTAAAGTTCTTTTCAAGCCTGAATACCAAGCCAATGATTTATCTAAGAATTTGCCAAGGAATTAGTTGATTGACCAGTTTGACAGAATGTTGAAAATCATATACAGATATTTTAGTTGTGAAGGGAGATTTAACACCCTGTACCATTACCACATAAGTTTATTGTTTCATTTTACTGGTATGTTTCAGATGAATATTCCATATTACCTACTGAGAAGTATAGGTAAAATGGCAGATAGGGTGCAAGCCAAATCCAAGGATGTGGACTCCAGTATTTTCCACTCTAGACTTATCAGGATGCTTGTCTCTGAAGACTTGGGGAAGAAAGAGATCTCCTGAGAGAATTTTTTGGTCTCTTCTCACTTTAAGATGGACCCAACAGCTACCCCCCAATCAAAAATTGTGGGCTCTTCATCACCTACCAGTACTAAAACAGGGATCAGCAAGAAGAGAAAGGGTATAGTCGATGTTTCAGAGATCAATAAGAAGGTCAGAGAAGCTAAGGAGGAGGTTTGTCCTTCCCCACACAGAGATTTCTCACCACCACCTCCACCGGGGTTAGAAGAAGTTTCATATTCTACCAAGGTGACATCAAAAAAAGTGAAGAAGCTTCTCTTTCCCTCTCCTTCTCCAGCAGCTAAAATCAAAGGTAAAAGACCTTTCACCAGGTCATCAATTCCTAAGGGGGATTTCAAAGGACAGCCTTTACAAGAAACCCCTGTACAGAAAATCAAGGGTAAAGGTACCAAAATACCTTTGGAGAGGGAAGATGAAATCCCTGTGAAGGATTGTAAAAAACCTATGAAAAATAAAGAAAAGGTTGTTGTGCAAGAGAAGAAGCATAAAGGAAAAGGTTTTGAGAAGACTGATGAAACATGCAAGGAAACTCCTGTACATATGGAAGAAAAGGATGAGAAGAAGCTTGTTGAGACTGTACATGTCCCCAACCCCCTTGGTAGCCAGACCTACAAAATACTTATTACTTAGCTTAGGGATGCAAGGAGAGAAATAGCTCGTCTCAAAGAAAAATACATGGTCCACTTGGCTCAAATGAATGAGCTCATGACTAGCTACAACCATACCCTAGACTTGGCAAGGTTCACAACGAGAAAGGATATGCCTCTTCGTAAACAACTGAAGAATATTTATAGACAGAACAGGGGTTTCCAAGATCAGAACAGGAAGCTAAAGGCAGAACTGAAGCATTTCCAAGATGAAGTAACCCAAAAGAATTTATAGGTGTTGGTTGAGGCTCCCATTGAAGTTGACAAACCAGTAGCTAAGGAGAGCACAACTATATTGAAGAACCCTACCAGTGCTAAGAAGAAGAAGTCTACTGAGTTAGTTGAAGACACTATTTCCACCAGGAAGAGTGTGAGGCTAAGTGTTAAAATGAAAAAGTAGTTGGTAGTGGTAAACCCCATTTTTGAAAGTTGTTCCTTCTTGGGAAGGTTAATTGATATGCACATATTAATTTTTTCCACCTATACAGGCTTCTAGGTGTTTAGCTATATGAATTTTGGAATTTTTTCCAAGTACTAGTTTCACTCAGTGGTAAAAGCACCTAAGTAAATTGATTTGTCATCATGGAAGGACACAAACATCTCTACACATGTTTAGAGAACTGGAAGTAGAGGCTACACGAAGTATCCACGTGAAGATGTGCAAGAATAGATCACACAGTAAGATGGATAGGCACAGAAATCAAGGAACCACCCAGTTTCCATGGAATAAATGATTTGGAAACATTCTTGACACAATACGAAGATGTAGTGTTATAGAACTAGTGACTTTTAGCACTTGACTTATCACTAAATGCCACACTGGGAAGATGGTTGGGTGCACACAAAGAGACAATCACAGACTGGTACCAATGTAAGAGGTTGTTGCGCATAAGGTTCGGCGCAGAACAGAAAAACAAAAACCAACAGAAATATGAAGGACACGGAGCACCAACGGAACACTTGGAGGCATGTAGAACGCTATGGAAAATGACACCACCAAAGGAATGGCCTCATCACTTCATACATACTCTAGATGGAATAATAGTGAATTGGTATATGGACCAGGAATTTCACAAAGGAACTACGACATGGACGACATTTCGACAGAATTTCACAGTCACTTTCTCATCTGAGCATGAGAACCCCAACATATATGCAGCCCTTAAACAAATCAGAGGATTCATATTCATCAAAGAACTAGAAATAGAACTTATCATAGAAGAACAACAGTGGAATAAACAGACAGTCAAGGAACTGTTGTCTTGTTACCACGTAAAATAAGAAGCATTAGATGAAGATGATCTATGCGATATTCAGATTGAAGAAGTAGAAGGTGAAATATATGTGGAAGGACCACCCATAGAATCAGAAGTCATTTCCGCACCAATAAAGGTAAAGAAAGCTAACATCGGGGCAACTGAGCAGCCCAAAATGGCCAGCATTGGAGATTACTGGGATGAGAAAACAGTAGAAAGTATCACAAAGTTGTTGCGCGAATATAGTGACCTATTGCCCACAACATTCACAGAGATGAAGGGTATATCTGGAGAACTGGGAGAAATGAAGATACCACTCATACCTGACACAAGACCTATTAGACAACGACCCTATAGATTGAACCCAATATACAAACAGAAATTCAAAGCTGAGATAAAAAGGATGCTCAAAGTCGACATCATAGAACTAGTTGAGGAGTCAGCATGGATAATTCCAATGGTAGTATAGGACAAGAAACAAGGAGGGATCAGGATATGCATAAACTTAAGGAATTTGAACGATGGATTCCTAAATGACCCATTCCCTACACCGTTCACGGATGAAGTGTTAGAGAATGTAGGAAGACATGAAGCTTACTCATTCACTAATGGATTCTTGGGCTACCATCAGATTAAGATAGCACAGGAGGATAGATACAAGACCACGTTTGCGACAAAATGGGGATATTATCAGTACACTATCATGTTGTTTGGACTGAAGAACACACCAAAAATATTCTCTATAGTGGTCATCGCAAAAATTAAGGAATTCATCCATCAGTTTCTTGAAGTATATCTGGATGATTGGACAGTCCATAGCCTGTTGAAAAACCATGTGGAAGTTTTACGACTGATGTTATAAAGATGAAGACAGTGCTAGATATCATTGAACATCAATAAATTCATATTTGGAACATCATTTAGGATACTATTGGGCCACATAGTATGCAAACAAGGTTTATTAGTAGATTCGACAAAGATCGCAGTCATTTTTAATTTGTCAGCACCGAAAATAGTATGTCAGCTAAGAGATACATTAGGACACACAAGATACTACATGAAATTCATTAAAGGATATGTGCAGATCAAAGCACAAATGGAAAAGATTTTTTTGGCACAGGGGCATACCCAAGGTTCAATGCTACAACAGTGCACCAACAAAACCCTAACTATTGGCCCTTTCAGCAACACCTGCGAAGCAGATGAAGTCTCACCCGAGGTAGAGGCAGGGGTGGTTGCAGGAATCAAGTGTCTACAACCTTATCTGGGACATAGATCTGTGATTATAATATTTAACAGAGCACTTAGCATCAATAGTTCATCAATATTCAACCAATAACTATTGCACAGATAGAACAGATCATTGCATCATTCACACTAATCTAATGTCATTAAGCACTTAGCACAAACAGATGGATAAGATCTAGCAGAAGCAAGCACTAAGCACATTCATAGAAGTCAGATCTAACATTCTTACACATCATTAGCACAAAGAATGAATAGATTTATCTATCTCCATCAAAGCACTTAGCAAGAGAGTCATAAACACATTAAGACAAGCACATAGCATAACAACACAGTATTTACGTGGTTCACCCCCACCCTGGGGCTACGTCCACAAACTCTTCTTCTTTATTATCTTTAGTCAATCTGTTACAAGCACAGAGCCTCAAAACCCTTACTTCGCACAGGCCAGAAGATATGCGTAGCCCGTTATATCCTTGTTCCTTTCATTCCAACACTAATCCTTCCACAATCTTGCTACAATGACTTGCACTTAGCTCTGTAAGTCTCACACAGTCACGAAGAAAGCACTTACAGACTCTACTTGCACTTAGCATATATTCACATCACGTATATGCACCACCACTTCTATCTATCCTAAGAATCTATTTATATATACAAAATAGGCTTAAGCATGGGTAAACCCATGGGCCGACATCCCATTCCCGTTACATATTCCCAAAAACCCAAAAAGGAGCCATAAAAGGGGTCGAGATCCCGCTATCTCTTCTTTGTCTTGTGTTCCTCCTTCGACAAGCTGTCGAAGTCCAAAATAGGTCAACATGACCAATAATCTCCCAAAGATTGGTCAAGGGCCAACATGCCCCCAACACTCACTTGTGACTCGTCCCAAGTCACTTTGGTCTGACTAGTTATGCCTTGAATTCCTCGAGCTTGGCTCGAGCTGCTTCGACCTGCTATTGTGCTATGACCTCTTGCTTAGTGAACTCCTGAATTACTGCGTCGTTCACTGGCCCTTCTAGGAATTGTTCTGTTGCATTAACAACCTATTCTAGCTCTGCTCCTCAGCTCTCGACCTCTATGAAAAGTTGATAGGCCTTATCTTGCATAGGTTGGAGTCATTGAGTTACTTCCATAACTTTGATTTGAATCATATGGATATGTTGTTGGACATTTTGCTTCTCTTGAGATCTCTTCATTCTCTCCATAGCTAACAGAGCCTTCAGCTGCGCATGTAGTATCTCTGTGTGTTGCTTTTCATCCTAGAGTTGTGACTCTGGTGCCTGCAATTTCGGGTTCTCAACGAGCTTCTCATATGTTTGGGCACTGTGGTTACTCAGTTACTTGCACTCCCCAGCAAGAGCCTTCAGTCTCTCAATTGTTCTCCTAGTGGTTGCTTCCCTTTGATCTCTTACATCTTGAGGGGTCTCGGGTACTGCACGTATCTCCAAATATGTTATGTGTTGTTGTAGTTGTTGGATCACTTCTTCAAGTTGTACTATTTGTTGTGGAATTCTCTCTTCAACCTTTAATTCTACAATTGTCAAAGAGCGAATCATTCTGTTGACCATTTATTTTACTTCAAGTTGCTATGTGAGCAATTGTTCCTTTTCTTTCTACAGTTGGGCTTTTTCTTTGTTGAAATTTGCCTAGAGATCAAGCTTCTCCCATTCTGCAGTACTACATTGCTCTACAAGGACTCCTTGTAATTGTGTCAAAGCCTCAATGGCTTGCGTTGTTTCTTCTTGTGCTCGTCGAAGGTGAGCTTTGACTGTATCAGTGATTCGGTGGAGTTGAACTGGCTCATCTCCCAGTTCTGGTGTTCCTATTGACAAAAGCACAGTGGAGACTACTCAGCTAGACTGTAGTGCTTGCTGCACTCCTTGGAGCTCAATATCGATTCTATTTTATATAACTTCCTGCTTAGCCTCTTGTTTCTCTGCTATCTCCAGCAAAGCATCATTCAGGGCCGCTATAATTAAATCGAAGTCATATAAGGTGAGGATAGTCTACATTTTTTTCATATAAGCTTTCGATTTCTTCCATGAGGAAGGCTTCGGGGGGGAACCTTCCTTTTCTTCGAGGGGTCCTCTTCATCTCTAGGTGGTGTAACTTCTCCTTTATTCTGTTCAACTTCTGTGCCATCTATATCTTCACCATCACCTCCTTTCTCTGGTGAGATGGAAGCAGTTTTCATAGATGCACTATCTAAATCCTGAACCTCTTCATTTTTCTTCATCCTGCTAGGTCCAGGTGTATCTTGCACAGTTTTAGGACCGTCTATATCGTATCTCTCTGTAGGGTCTACTAGAATGAGGAGGTCCGCCAACCAGTCCTTGGTGATCCCCTCCAATCCCTCCTCCATTAGCTTGTAGTAGGACTGAAGTTGTTGCTTGTGATCATCAGTGCACATTGTGATATAGATGAAATGGTGGTCTGCGTTGAACTTCATCAAAGGCCTGAACCTATGTAAAGTATTCGGCGTCATGCGAGGCTCGAACTGTATAGCTACCTTCAACTGGTTGTAGTATGCGTGAAATACATCATTGGACTGCCATTGTTTATTCATGTCACTTGAATACCACAGTGTGTTGAACTTAGCAGCCAATGGTTCAAAGGGCTCGATGTCCGGGAAGGTCGCACCTTCCGGCATATCCCAGGCGATGAAAGTGATCAAGATCAATAGCCAGCTGAAGTGGAATTTGTATCCTTGATCTTGGGATTCTCTACAGTCAAGTTCTAATTGGTTTACCAAGTACTTCACCCAATTCATTTGTAGGCCCTTTGCGCACTTCCCTGCGAGGTTGATTACAAAACCAGTCACTTGGGTGGGTCAGTTCTTGCATATTAATTTCCCTGCAATCATCTAACGGGCGAGGCACATTGCGCCACTCTGGATAGAAGCTACCTTGTAGCCTCGTGTTATTTTCTCGACATCTCCATAAGTGTCTTTGATCCTTTGAGTGAGAGTGTGGTCCATGGATTTTCCAGGATATAAATCATGTGGGTCGAGTCCTTGCATGCTAAGCCTGGTGATCTGATTTATCAATGTCGGATCCACTGTTATGCGACGATCTAACCATAGATAACCTCCATGGTAACAAGAAAGCAACAATTTGACACATGCATTCACCTCCTGGTGTCGTCCAAAGTGTAGAATCTTCATAACGTTCAGTAGGGTTGACTACGCGAGGTTATGGGTCCATGACTAAGGGACAATATTCGAATTATTTCCCTTTGTTCTGGTCAGGTACTTATACGGGGTGAGAATGTTGTAAAAATTTTTGTCGTCGAGGTTGAAGTCTCTAAACTTCAACGTTGAAATCTTATCTTGGTCTGCATGAACTGTGTGTATCCCCTTCAGGAGGTATGCAATGACCAAGGCGTACTCAAAATCTCTAGGTACACTATCACGGTTTACAGTATTGCTCAAAGGTAGTATATAGGTGGGTAATATGCTCGAAATCAACTTAGCATTCGCGAGATCATCCATGTGCTTGGTTCGCTTCTCATATGATGGCCAGGATGGTCCAGCTCGAGCAGTTGTCGAAGAGGCTGGAATTCCTCTTGTGGATGATGTTTGTACACCTGTGGATAATCCTCTCTCCAACATGACTCTTTCAGTCATTAGGTCGATCAAAACTTCCTCAACAACTCTTTCTGCAGCACTCAACGCGTCTGACATACACGCTCGGGGTTAACAATCTCAGGTTCGGGAGGGGTAGCATAGACACGGTAATGAGAGAGAGAGAAGAAGCATGATGATCATGGTATAAACTCAACGTAGTCTGTGGGCTCCAATTCTCAATTGGAAAAAGTGTTCTCGGTGCGTGGCACGGTGGGATAAATAGGTAACTCGACAATGGGTCACTTGCAACGAGTATGAGTTCTTCATTAACTCAGTTATGTCCATTATGGTGCAGTCTCAATGGTCGGATGGTGAGATGGCTGGACATAAATGGTTTTATATATGTTTGGAGCATTGATGTAATGGTTATAACGTTCTCCAACAGCTATATTGCTTCGCCATGGTGAAGTGCCATGTCTCGATGTTTTGTTATCCCAGCGAATCTTCAATTTTGCAAATTTTCCTTTTGTGAGGTTCCCTCTGGGACTTTCTGTAAATTTTCAATATTAGCCCTCTTCTTACTTATCTTTCTAGCCTTCTTTCCAGTGAGCTTCGTCTAAATATTCCTTTTTCCATTCTGATTCTTATCTTCTTTAACATAGTTACTTTGTGTTGTTGAAATTATTTCCTAAGATTTGAAGGTGATACTTCTTCCTTGTTTGGGATAAGTACTTCAGTTTTTTGTGAGTCCTCTAATGTTCTTGTAGCTTCGACATCTGAGCCTCTAGTGTTAAATAGCTTTGATCTGTTCTCATGTTCTGCAATCAAGTGTGCAATCCTTCTAGTCATGAAATCTTTTAACTCTTGTTTCTTATGTTCCAAAAATTCTTCTTCTTCCTTTCGTCTAGCTTGATCTGTATCAATCCAAGGTTTTCCTAGTAACATGATAAATAGGGTGTTGTCTTCAATAAATTTAATAATCTCAAAATCTTCTTTTGTCAATGTTCCATTAACGTTCATAGGTATGCGAGTGAGCTTCCCACATAGGTTTATCATCTTTCCTCTGAATAGTCATATTCCTCCTAATGAAGGGATCATAGTAGGCTTCCCTATGGCTTCCCAAGTTCTTTTTGTCATGATATTCACCTGTGTTTCTTCATCTAGAACACAGTCAATGTCGATGTCTCCTATTCTTACTTCAATGCATTATTTTTCCTTGAAGATATTTGATAGTCTGATATGTTGATGGTCACTCAGGGTTTCATTTATTTGCAACAATACTTTCTCTGATTCTTCCTAGGATTCTGCTATTTTTGGATCTGCCTTAGGGTTTTCTTTATTCAGATTCATTTCTTCCAGCTTAGCAATCATTCTAAGGAAATCCAACACTTCATGGTCCATATCTTTACAACAAATACAACTAGGTCTTTTCCCAGGGCATGCCTTAGCAAGATGTCTTGGACTTCTACAACTATAACAAAGGATTAATCCTCTCTTCCTTTTAAATGATCCCCATCCTTTCTAGTACTACGCACTAGGATCATGGTAGCTAACCTGCAAAAAATTCTTTCTAGGATCCTACATCCATTTGTTAGTCCAAACATTCTTTCTATGCATAGGTATAACATATCTTTCACTATTCTTATCAGATCTACTCATATCAAGCCTTCTTTCATCTATTAGTGCCCTACATTTCAAGCTAGGACATAACCTATAAAACATACCTAGATCCATACTTTAGAAACAAAAATCTCCACTTATCTTACTTCTACAGAGCAAAAAGCTTCCAGATCTAAAACTTTTCACTATTCTTACCTTTATCAAAGCACAGAGCTTGCATATCTTACCTCTTTTAATCATAAATACTCACTTTTACCTTTCTTAGAGCACAAAATATTTCAGATCTTGCTTCTCTCCTTCATATTCGACTTATTTTATTCAGATTGGGCTTCTTTCTTTTAGCACAGAGCTTTATAAATCAAGTAGAATACTGTGCACTAGAGCGACAGATCTATGCACAGATCTTTCACAACTTCAAGATGAATCTTTGCACAAAGCTTCTTATTTCTCAATTCCTAGTAATCATAGCTTCAGGTCCCAACAACGGAATCATTTTTTGGCACAAGGGCAGACCCAGGGTTCAACGCTACAACAGTGCACCAACAAAACCCTAACTATCATCCCTTTCGGCAACACCTGTGAAGAAGATGAAGTCTCACCCGAGTTAGAGGCAGGGGTGTTGGGACACAGATCTTTGATTATAATACTTAACAGAGCACTTAGCATCAATAGTTCATCAATATTCAACCAATAACTATTGCACAGATAGAACAGAGCATTGCATCATTTGCACTGATCTAATGTCATTAAGAACTTAGCACAAACAGATGGATCAGATCTAGCAGAAGCAAGAACTAAGTACATTCACAGAAGTCAGATCTAACATTCGTAAACATCATTAGCACAAAGCATGAACAGATTTATCTATATCCATCAAAGCACTTAGAAAGAGAGTCATAAACACATTAATACAAGCACATATCATATCAACACAGTATTTACATGGTTCACCCCCACCTTGGGGCTACATAGTTCATTTTTTGGCACAAGGGAAGACCTAGGGTTCAATGCTACAACAGAGCACCAACAAAACCCTAACTAACAGCCCTTTCGACAACACCTGTGAAGCAGATGAAGTCTCACCCGAGGTAGAGGCAGGGGTGGTTGCAGGACTCAAGTGTATGCAACCTTAGTTGGGACACAGATACGTGATTATAATACTTAACAGAGCACTTAGCATCAATAGTTCATCAATATTCAACCAATAACTACTGCGCATATAGAATAGAGCATTGCATCATTTTCACTGATCTAATGTCATTAATCACTTAGCACAAATAGATGGATCAGATCTAGCAGAAGAAAGCACTAAGCACATTCATAGAAGTCAGATCTAACATTCTTACACATCATTAGCACAAAGCATGAACAAATTTGTCTATCTCCATCAAATCACTTAGCAAGAGACTCATAAACACATTAAGACAAGAACATAGCATAACAACACAGTATTTACGTGGTTCAACCCCACCCTGGGGCCACATAGTTCATTTGTTTGCACAAGGGTAGACCCAGGGTTCAATGCTACAACAACGCACCAAAAAAACTCTAACTACCATCCCTTTCGGCAACACTTGCAAAGTAGATGAAGTCTCACCTGCGGTAGAGGCAGGGGTGGTTGCAGGAATCAAGTGTCTGCAACCTTAGCTGGGACACAGATCTGTGATTATAATACTTAACAGAGCACTTAGCATCAATATTTCATCAATATTCAACCAATAACTACTGCGTAGATAGAAACGAGCATTGCATCATTCGCATTGATCTAATGTCATTAAGCACTTAGCACAAACAGATGGATCGGATCTAGCAGAAGCAAGCACTAAGCACATTCATAGAAGTCAGATCTAACATTATTACACATCATTAGCACAAATCATGAACATATTTGTCTATCTCCATCAAAGCACTTAGCAAGAGAGTCATAAACACATTAAGACAAGAACATAGCATAACAACACAGTGTTTACGTGGTTCACCCCCACCCTAGGGATACGCCCACCAACTCTTCTTCTTTATTATATTCAGTCAATTGGTTAGAAGCACAGAGCCTCAAAACCTATTACTCCGAATAGGAAAGAAGATCTGTGCAGCCCGCTAGATACTTCTTCCTTGCATTCCAACACTAATTGTCACACACCCACTACGGTCTAATAGATTTTATTTTTTTTTCCTTTTACTTTCTCCTTCTTTATCGAGGGACAGAGTTCCCAAAATTCCTATGAGGTCTGAGCGTAGGCTAGGTCTTCCGATCGAGACCTTCACTCAACCAATCCACTGGTTCTTTCATTGAAAATCTGTCATGTACAACTCAAGCACCAAGCGCAGGCTTCACCTCCATGTGATCATCGGTTATGACCCCGGGCTAAGCCAAGAGGTACCTTTTACATTTTGGGACTTTGGAAACCGTATCGAGACTTCGAAAAATGGGAGTTTGAAATGCAAGGGAGTCGAGATCTTCGACTCTTAAAACCCCGAAACCCAAAATCCTATTCACACTAAGATGATTTGGGAGTTCACCTACCGAGATTTCATGTACCGGGATTTTGTAGTTTGTGAAGATGAGGGGTTCATACCCTTTGGTCTCCCAGGTGTCAAAACACCGAAATCCCTTCACACTACATCACTTCGGGGTTTCACATACTGGGATTTCATAATGTGCGCAGACAAGGGGTCTCGCACCTAGGTTCCCCGGGAGCCGAAACTCCGAAGCCCATATATACACTAAGCTCATTTTGGGGTTTCGCATGTCAGGATTTCGCGATGTCCACAAACAAGGGGTCTCACACCTGGGTTTCCCGGGAGCTGAAACTCTGAAGCCCATATATACACTAAGCTCATTTTGGGGTTTTGCAAGTCAGGATTTCGCGATGTATGTAGACAAGGGGTCTCACACCTGGGTTTCCCGGGAGCCGAAACTCCAAAGCCCATATATACACTAAGCTCATTTCAAGGTTTTGCAAGTCAGGATTTTGCGATGTGTGCAGACAAGGGATATCACACCTGGGTTTTCCGGGAGCCGAAACTCCGAAGCCCATATATACACTAAGCTCATTTTGGGGTTTCACAAGTTTGGACTTCACGATGTGCATAGACAAGGGGTCTCGCACCTGGGTTTCCCAGGAGACGAAACTCCGAAGCCCATATATTTCGTGATAGGGGCAAGGTAAACTCGAGGATTTACTACAATGGTAGTCTTATCAAGGGGCTCACTCCGACTCTGGAAAGCGAGGGAACTTTCTCGAAAAAGGTGCCTTCGAGAGGATAAACTAGGGAATAGCATGAACCCAGTTAGATGGGTCTATCCTCAAGGGAATGGACTCATATCCCGAACTTACACATTCCATACATTAACCAATTTGTAGTTATATCAGTATAAGTATGCATCCATTATTTCCAATCAAAACACAAGGAAACCACTTCTATACAGAAACTATTTACGAGCGTATAAAAATGAGCATGCGATCAAGACATTCAATTCCAAATGAAATATATAACACTTATTAGAAGTTCAAGATGTGATGTGAATGTTGAGAGGGGTGCTCGTTTCCACCCAACCGTAGGCTCAGTAATTCTAACCGGATTTACCACTAGACACCCCCGAGCTAGACCACGATGCTTTGAGACTCAGTCTCCTATTTCCAGCTCACGGAAGTCAAGGGTGAAGGTTACTCCCCTTCTCCTCTGCTCATGACTCTCTATATTTTTCGGAGTTCCTCTAGTTCTTCTTCCGTGATTCTTGTCATGTGCACTCTTCCTCCTCCCCTTCCAAACTTCTTTCTTTGCCTTTTCTTTCCTGCGAGTTTGCATGTGGCGTGAATTTCCCTATCCGTGGTCAGGTCTGAGAGCTTCTGCGGATGGGCAGTTCACCCCCATCCCCTCATTTACTCTTGAGGAGCTTCTCCACCTACCATCCTGGCGGGTAATTCATTCCAGGGTTAGAGATTGAGCTTTGGTTTCCAAGCACATACAAACCAGTACGGTTTTGGTTTGGTGGAAGTTAACGCAACCATTCCCGACCCCTTCCACCACCTCTCATCATCCATCATGGTCTCTTTCATCACATCCCCTCCCAACAATCCTGCGACATATATTCATGATATAATTTACATTCATCAACCTTTTATACAAAGGTTTGTCAAATCAAACATTCACATCTTTGAGTTTGCCATAGTTCTTGGCCAATATAGTTATTTTTACAGACTGGGGGAAATAGGGTGTTACAATTCCCTCCCCCTTAAAGGAACATCGTCCTCGATGTTCTATCTATCAATATGACATGTATGTACAGAAGTAAACAAAATCGGATATGCATGTTTCATGGCATCTTCCATTTCCCATGTAGCCTCATCTGGGCCAAAATGTTTCCATTGCACCTTGACCTGTGCAATGGTTCGGTTCCTAAGTGGGGTTTCCTTTCTGTCTAGTATGCATTGAGGTTCTGGCAGGAATTCTCCCTCCGGTTCCACCTAGATCATAGAACAGTCAATTATATGATTAGAATCATGTACATATTTCTTCAATAATGAAACATGGAAAACATTATGTGCTTTTACTGTGGGAGGAAGTGCTAGCCTATAGGCTACAGGTCCCACTCTATCTATAACTTCAAAGGGTCTGCAATACCGAGGTGCCAACTTGGCACAAGCTCCCATACTCAGGGAACTCTTCCTGGGCCTAACTCTGAGATATATGTGGTCTCCTGCCTTGAACTCTCTTGGAGTTCTCTTTCAATCGGCGTAACTTTTCTGTCGGTTCTGAGTGACCTTTAGAATTTGTTTTATCTGAGTCACTTGTTGTTCCATTTCTTTCAACATGTCAGGTCCAATAATAACCCTGTTTACGATATTACTCCAACTGACTGGAGTGTTGCACAGCCTACCATAGAGGACTTCAAAAGGACCCATCTTCAGAGATTCTTGGTAGTCGTTGTTGTAAGCGAATTCCACCAATGGCAGGTAGTCTTCCCACTTTTTGGGTTGTTGCATTACGTGCATCCTTAGCATGTCTTCTAATATTTGGTTCACTCTTTCCATCTGTCCATCGGTTTGAGGGTGATAGGTTGTGCTAAACAATAATTTGGTCTCCAGACCAACCATCAAGGATTTCCAAAAGTTGGAAGTAAATTTCGTGTCTCCGTCAGACACGATCTCTTTAGGCATACCATGTAGTCTGAATATCTCCTTCATGAATATGTGGGCGATGTCTATTGCCTTGCAAGTCGACTTGATGGGGATAAAATGAGCGGACTTTCTCAATTTATCCACCACTACCATGATGGCATCATTCTGTTTGGTCGAGGTTGGTAATCTGGTGATGAAATCCATGGAGATGGTTTCCCATTTCCATTCCGGGATTGGTAGAGGTTGTAATAATACTGATGGGTGTCGGTGTTCTTATTTAACCTGTTGGCACTCTATTCATTTGGCTAAGTATTTAGATATGTCTTTCTTCAGTCTAGGCCAATAGAATTTTTTCCTGGTGGTCATGATCATCTTCTGGTATCCTGGGTGACCAGTATAGGGTCTTTTATGTAGTTCATCCATTATGACCCTCTTCAAGTCGTCACAATCTGGATTATACAATCTGTTTTTGTAAGTTAGCAAACCTCCATCCATCATCTGGTAGCCTTCATAGTTTATCCCTGTGGGTTCTTTCTCCAGGTACGACGTCACAGTTTGGAAGAATGTGTCTATTTCTTGTGCATTCCTGACTCTTTCCTTGACATCCGTCTCACAGGTGCTCACTGCTGCTAGGTGAATTGTTTTCATACTTCTGCTAAGGGCATCGGCCACCTTATTTTCCTTTCCCTTAATATGTTTGATTTCAAAGTCAAACTCGCTAAGGAGGGCCATCCACCTAGCTTGTCTAGCATTGAGATTTGGTTGGTCAAACAGATATCGCAATCCAAAGTGGTCTATCATAAGTACAAATTTCCTTCCCAGGAGGTAATGCCTCCACATTTTTAAGGCGTGCACTATGGCGGCCAGCTCTAAATCATGGGTCACATAGTTGACTTCGTGCTCATTCAATTTTCAGGATTCATAGCATACCACACTTCCTCCTTGCACAAGGACTCCTCTAATCCCTTCCTTCCAGGCATCTGTGCACACGAGGAAGTCATCTTTGGAATCGACAATCTTCAACATGGGTGCGTGGGTCAGTAGATGTTTTAGGGTTTGAAATCTTTCTTCACATTTTTGTGTCCATGTGAATTTATCCCCCTTCTTCTGGAGGGCAGTGATTGGAAACCAATCTTGGAGAATCCTTTTATAAATCTCCTATAGTATCTTGCTAAGCCCATAAAGGATCTGATATCCGAAACATCCTTAGGGGTAGGCCATTCCATGATAGACCTGATCTTGTCAGGGTCTACTGCTACTCCTTCTTCAGATAGGACATGGCCCAAGTAATGTATTTGCTTCTGGAAAAAGTCACACTTGCTAAATTTGGCATAGAGTTGATGTGCTCTTAGCACTTGAAGTACAAGCCTAAGGTGTTCCTCATGTTCCTCTCTATTCTTGGAGTAAATTAATATATCGTCAATAAAAACCAGTACAAATTTGTCTAGGAATTTGTTGATCACATTGTTCATCAAGCACATAAAAGTGGCAGGGGAATTAGTCAATCCAAATGGTACTACCACAAACTCATAGTAACCATATCTCATCCTGAAGGCAGTTTTGTGGATGTCTTCACCCTTGATTTGGACTTGATGGTATCCAGATCTCAAGTCAATCTTTGAGAATATGGAGGCACCTCCCAATTGATCGAACAGGTCATCCATCCTGGGTAAGGGGTACTTGTTCTTTATGGTTACCTTATTGAGTTGTCTATAATCTATGCACAGTCGGAGGGTACCGTCTTTCTTTTTCACAAACAAGATTGGTGCTCCCCATGGAGACACGTTGGGTTGGATATAGCCTCTGTCCATCATTTCTTTTAGTTGTAATTTAAGCTCAACTAGCTCGGGTGTGCTCATCCTGTAGGGTGTCCTAGACACTGGCACCGCTCCCGGTGCAAGTTTTGTCAAGAAGTCGATGTCCCTTCTCGGAGGTAAACCCGGTACCTCTTTCAAAAATACCTCTTCAACTGATTTCAATACCTGTATCGCATATAGTGGACATCCTTTTATACAATACTTTATCATTTGAAGGGTTGATATTCATCTCACCGAGACAGGTTTTTGGATCCCTTGAAGGGTTATCCTTCTTCCTTCTTCACTTATACATTCTAAGGTTTTATGGTAACAATCTAGTCTGGCTTTATATGTGTCTAGCCAGTCTATACCAATCAACAGGTCATATGATCCTAGGGGTAATACATTAAGGGTTGCTTGGGTGGGGAATTCACCCATAGTGAATTGGCAAGCTGGTATGACCTCCACTACCTTTCTTTTGGTGCCAGTGGCTAACTGTACCAACTATGGCTTGGCGTGTTTATGTGGCTGTAATTTACACTTATCAACAGCCTTAGGAGCTATATAACTCAAATTTGAACCAGGGTCGATTAGAATAGACACTAGATGGTTGGTGATCATACCTTCCATCTCCACCACTGAAGCTTGGTGGTCAGCTTGTTTATTATCCAAGGCTGCATAGATTTGCAGCACACTCCTGGCCTCATCATTGACGGTGGTAGCTTCTTGAACATTGTAAATTCTTTGAATGTTCTATTGTTGGTGTGGGAAGTCCCTCAGTAGATGCTCTTCTCCACAACCCCAACATTTCAAGGTATCTTTCTGTGGGTTATCAATCCTTCCTAGGGTAGATCCAAAAGGTTTATTTCCACTCTGGGAGGGAAAATTATGCTGGTGTACACTTCGGGTTGGAAAGATCAGCCTTGAGTCCTTTTTATAATTTCTAAATCTTGGAGATTTAAGCCCCTTTTTCTGTAATCCCGAACTATTCTTTTACTTCTAGCCTTCACGAGGTTTTGTCCGATGCCCAAGCTGTTCATAACAATATCTTTCCTTTTAGATAGTGTCTTCTAGGGTCTTTGTCTCATCAAACTCAATCCTGATCTGATAGTCCTTAGGTAGTCCGTTGATGAATCATTTCACCTTTTCCTTTTCTACTTTTATATAGGGTACGTACCTCAACAACTCGAGGAATCTGCTGACATATTCCTCTATGGTGAGTTGCCCCAGCTTGAGTTCATAGAATTCTTTAGTCTTTTCGTCGAAATACTTTTCCGACAGATAATTCTTCCTGAAGTATTACTCAAACCGTTCCCAAGACAATCCTTCTTCGTGAATCCCTTTTACATTCTTAAGGTCTTCCCACCAAATGGAAGCCTTTCCATTCAAGTTGAAGGTGGCTACTCGAGCCTTCAAATTTTCTGAGAAGTCATGGACTCTAAAATACTTCTTTAGTCCAAGCATCCAGGCCTCCACTTCATATCCCTTCTTTATCTCACCATCGAAAGAGGGTGGTTTGGCCATATTGAATTCTTCGAGATTATGACTATTGGAATGCTTTCACTTATTTCGTTTTCTTCGGGCATAAGAACTAGTTCTGCTACTAGAAGATCCCTCTGAGTCGCCAGCTTCCTTTCCAAAGGAATCTTTCGACGCTTGTCCCTTATCTCTGGGGTGGACCTTCCTCGAGGTGCTCTTCCCAGTGTGGCCACTTAAAAGACCACGTTTTTGTATCTCATGTGGACTTCGACTTTCTTTGTCTACCATCAGTCTGGGGGACTGGTGTCAGGTTCATGCTGCAATTGTCTTTGTATGTCGGATGAAATCTACAGTAAGACTGCATTAATTTTCATTTTCTTCTCTTTCTCTTTTATCATCCTCTTATTGTCGGCCTTGCATCTCTGTAGTTCGACCATGATACTCCTCACAGTCTCATCTAGATCTGGAGGGGTCCCTACCGCCCTCTATTCGTCAGACTCTTCGTCTCTATTGTGGGATCCATTCCCCACTTCATGGTGAGTCTCCATTCTATGCATCTGTATATTCCCATGGTTGATCGTCCACTAGTGTGCAGAAGAAAAACGCTTTTTGTTAGTCAATATTTATATTCATTCATAACTAGCACATAATTCACATTTTTCACATGCATACACACAATAGGAGTTTTTATTCTTAACTTCGACTCGTGATTAAGGGGTTTAAGATAGAGGGTTACTCCTTTTAAGAGTACTTCGAATGGAGTCTTTTTGCAACCCATTCATGAGCCCAAGCAGGCCAAGTGTTGTAACCATGCTCTAATACCAATTTGTCACACACACACTACGACCTAGTAGATATTTTTTTTTTTTCCTTTTTCTTTCTCCTTCTATATCGAGGGACAGAGTTCCCGAAATTCCTATGAGGTTCGAGCGTAGTCTAGGTATTTTGATTGGGACCTTCACTAAACCAATCCACTAGTTCTTTCGTTGAAAATCCGTCATGTACAACTCAAGCACCAAGCACAGGCTTCACCTCCTTGTGATCATCCGTTATGACCTCGGGCTAAGCCAAGAGGCGCCTTTCACATTTCGGGACTTCGAAAACCATATCGAGACTTCGGAAACTGTATCGGGACTTTGGAAACTGGGAGTTCGAAATGCAAGGGAGTCTATCTCTTCGACTCTTCAAACCTCGAAACCCGAAATCCTATTCACACTAAGCCGCTTCGGGAGTTCACCTACCGAGATTTCGTAGTTTGTGAAGACGATGGGTTCATACCCTTTGGTCTCCCAGGTGCCGAAACACCGAAATCCCTCCACACTACATCGCTTCAGGGTTTCACATACCGGGATTTCGTGATGTGCGTAGATAAGGGGTCTTGCACCTAGGTTTCCCAGGAGCCGAAACTCCAAAGCCCATATATACACTAAGCTTATTTCGGGGTTTCGCAAGTCGAGATTTCGCGATGTACGCAGACAAGGGGTCTCGCACCTGGGTTTCCCGGGAGCCAAAACTCCGAAGCCCATATATACACTAAGCTCATTTCGGGGTTTCACAAGCCTAGATTTCGCGATGTGCGCAGACAAGGGGTATCGCACCTGGGTTTCCTGGAAGCTGAAACTTCGAAGCCCATATATACACTAAGCTCATTTTGGGGTTTCGCAAGTCAGGATTTCACGATGTGCGCAGACAAGGGGTCTCGTACCTGGGTTTCCTGGGAGCCAAAACTCCAAAGCCCATATATACACTAAGCTCATTTTGGGGTTTCGCAAGTCGATATTTTGCGATGTGTGCAGACAAGGGGTCTCGCACCTGGGTTTCCTGGGAGCCAAAACTCCAAAGCCCATATATTTCGCAACAGGGGAAAGGTAAACTTGCGGATTTACTACAATGGTAGTCTTATCAAGGGGCTCACTCCGACTCTAGAAAGAGAGGAAACTTTCCCGAGAAAGGTGCCTTCGAGAGGATAAACCAGGGCATAGCATGAACCTAGTTAGATGGGTCGATCCTCAGGGGAATGGACTCGTATCCCAAACTTACACATTCCAAACATTAACCGATTTGTAGTTATATCAGTATAAGCATGCATCCATTATTTCCAATCAAAACACAAGGCAACCACTTCTATACAGAAACTATTTACGAGCGTATAAAAATGAGCATGCGATCAGGACATTCAATTCCAAATGCAATATATAACACTTATCAGAAATTCCGGACATGATGCGAATGCTGAGAGGGGTGCTCGTTTCCACCCAGCCGTAGGCTCAATGATTCCAACCGGATTTACCACTAACCACCCCCGAGCTAGACCACGATGCTTTGAGACGCAGTCTCCTATTTCTAGCTCTTGGAAGTCAAGGACGAAGGTTACTCCCCTTCTCCTCTGCTCATGACTCTCTTTCAAATCAAACATTCACATCTTTGAGTTTTCCATAGTTCTTGTCCAATATAGTTATTTTTACAGACTGGGGGAAACAGGGTGTTACACTAATCCTTCCACAATATTGCTACAATGACTTGCACTTAGCTCTGCAAGTCTCACACAGTCACGCACAAAACACTTACAGACTCTACTTGCACTTAGCATATATTCACATCACATAGATGCACCACCACTTCTATCTAACCTAAGAATCTATTTATATATACAATATAGGCCTAAGCATGGGTAAACCCATGGGCCGACATCCCATTCCCGTTACATATTCCCAAAAACCCAAAAAGGAGACAAAAAAGGGGTCAAGATCCCGCGATTTTTTCTTCATCTTGTGCTCCTCCTTTGACATGTTGTCGAAGTCCAAAACATGTCAACATGACCAAGAATATCCCAAATCTTGGTCAAGGGCCAACAGATGTTAAGGAAGGATACAAAGTTTCAGTGGAACGACGAGTGTCAACACGATCTAGATACCTTGACGGAAAAGATGGTTACCGCACCGATATTGGTATTTCTAGACTGGGAAAAGATATTCCATGTGCATGTAGATGCATCAGCCATAGCACTTGGAACTATCTTAGCACATCCAGGAGTGGGAGACTTGGATCACCCAATAGAATTTGCAAGCAGAAAGTTATCAGACTCAGAATAGAACTATAACATGACAGAAAGAGAAGGCCTAGCCATGGTCTATGCACTATAGAAATTCAAACATTACTTATTGGGGAAGCACTTTAAAATGTTCATAGATAACTCAACCCTGAAATACCTAGCAACAAGCCAGTGTTGGTGGGGAGAATATGTTGATGGTTACTACTATTCCAAGAATTCGACTTTGAAGTAATAGTTAAACTAGGGAAATTGAATGCAAGACCTGACCACCTGTGGAGGGTCACAAATGGAGAAGAACCTACAAATTTAGAAGACAACTTTATAGATGCACAATTATTCTCAGTACATATTGCTAATGAATAATTTGCAGATATCATTCAGTACTTGAGTACAGGTATTGCGCCACAAGACTATAGCACCGTGCAGAAGAGAAACCTGGTAGTCCGCGTTGTCGACTATTGATTGCAGGACATTTATATAAAATGGGCGCAGATATCATCTTGCGAAGATATGTGTTAGAGCACAAAATACCAAGAGTCTTAGCATAATCCCACAAGGGAATAGAAGGAGGGAATTATGCAGGTAAAGCTACCGCGTAGAAGGTATTGTGTGCAGGACTCTGGTGGCCAACGATTCATAGAGACTCGAAGGAGTACTGTCAAATATGCGATGTCTGTCAAAGGGCAGGAAAACCCAATAGAAGGGACGAGATGCCATTACAACCACAAGTAACATTACAGGAATTTGACAAGTGGGCAATAGACTTTGTGGGACCAATCAACCCATCGACAAAAAGAACAGGGGCTAGGTACATTATCGTTGTGATGGAATACTTAACAAGATGGGCAGAAGCCACACTAGTAAAATATTGCAACGCAAAAAAAATAGTGCATTTTTTGTTTGAACAATTAATCACTTGATTTGGGTGCCCAAGAGTCTTGATGAGTGACCAAGGCATGCACTTCATAAATAGCACCATCTCTGCGATGACTAAAGAATTTGAAGTCCACCACCAGAAGATTACACAGTATCATCCAAAGGAAAATGGCATAGTGGAAGCCTTCAACAAAATTTTGGAGTATGCACTGACAAAGATTTGTAATGTCAATAGAGACGAATGGTACCTCAAAGTACCAACAGTATTATGGGCATACAGGACTTCATGAAAAAATTTGATAGGGCACACGCCATTTAAATTGGTTTGCGGCCAAGAAGTGTTGGATCATGTTGTCATTGATGCCAATGGTTTGATTGATTGATGTCAAGTGATTAAGTAATTGATTGATGTCAATGGATTGATTGATAGGCTTGATTGATTGATGATTGATGAACAATGTATATGTAGTGTCCTTGATGAGAATGATAGATGTCAAGTGGAAACCAATCGATGAAGATGGATCAATAAGTTATCATTGATATAATTCATAGATAAAGATGGATCAATGAGTTGTCATTGATACATGATGAAGATGGATTCATTTTCATATGATGCATAGTTTGTTTGATGTAAATATGACTCATTATTTTCTTGCCATGGTTGAGAAGAAGTACAAATGGATGAACTCTGAAGTGGTCCCCTTATGGTGAAATCCCTCATGGGAAGACACTTTGCAATTGAAGTGTGGATGGAGAACCCATCCTTATATGTGGAATAGTGAGATGAAGATCAGTGAAGTTGTTGGTAAAACTATCCTAGATGGATAGTACTTTTCATGCCATTTTCGGTGGTATGTGGAATGTCACATAACTCCTCATGGTTTGAGAGTTATGGCCTTACAAAGTTGGAGGACCCTCATATGTTGGCTTGAAGCCCCAAAAGGTCAAAGAAGTCAAAGTTCTTGAAAAGAAGAAATCATTATTTAACTGATAAATTAAAGTGACAAAGTCAAGAAGGATTATTTAAATAATGAAGTGAAGTGACAAAAACAAGAAAGATTATTTAAATGATAAAGAGAAGTGAAAAAATCAAGAAGGAATATTTATATGATAAAGTATTGGAGAACTTTATATTGATAGAAAGTGGTTAACCCTAAGATAAGGAAAATAGGTTAAGTGACCTAGAAATGGGTTAAGTAACCTAAAGGATGAAAGTATAAATAAGATAGCAATGGTCTCTTGCAAAACATCCTTTTTGTGGATCAATGGAGAGATTCTTGTGAGATTATATTTTGGAGTATTAATGGAGAGCTTCTTGTGAGAGCATATTTGGTGTGGATCTCTTGAGCATGATTGAAGATATATTTTGAGAAAGAGAGTGTGAGGAGGATCTCATGGATGCATAAAAGTTTTGGCAATATCGGAGGTCTTGACGGCAAAAGTATTGGAGCTTCAGAAACCCTCGTTTCTGAGGTGTACGTGGGTTGTAATGGGCCAGGGTGCGTACAGTGGATAAAATCATGGAGATTTGTGTTTGATATGATGATTGGCTATTGAAGACTGAAGCAGGTTCCATATCTGCATTCTATGGGCTCAGATCTGTCACTAAGACACTGGTTTGATTATATTATTATCTTGATGGATAATATTGCTTGTTGTGTTGTGAATGCTTAGGGAATTTTTGGTATGGCCATTGTGATGTGGTTTATGTTGGTTTATGGAGTGAGTAGTACTCTTGTGGTTCAGTGGTGATATGATTGATATGGTATACTAGTTGCTTGTATATGATTGATTTAGTATTCATATTGATTGGTTGAGGAGCATGAGTAGACTATTGGAGAGCTTGGATGTGTTGTGAATAGTTGTGGGTCAGATTGGAAAGTGAGAGACAGAAGAGAATTTGATTGCAGGTTGCAGAGGATCTGAGTATGTGAAGCAAAGAAAACCCCTAGTTGCTTAGAAGTATACGCATGTTTCATTGTAGACTGGACTCATACATACGTGGGTTGTAGTGAGTCAGGGCGCGTACACACACGAGTTTCACTACTAACAGGTCACGTACCTGTGGAAGATTGATATATGTGGAGGATTTTTGTCTCATCTCAGTTGGTGTTGAGGGTGTAAGATGAGTCTTGCATTATAGATCTGGTGCTCTTGTAGAGTTGTACTCTATTCAGTTGTTGCTGATAAACCCCAAGGATTGTAGTCTGTAATAAAAATAAAAATTGTACATATATCTTGTGTTCTTTGTGTTCCTTGTGGAGATGATTTGTTGATGATATATTGATGATATATGTTGTTGATATATGTTTACATGTAAATGGTTATAAATGATAGCAATGAGTAATGAGTAAAAGTTGAATGTTAACTAAGGAGTTTTTGTGTAAGAGGGAAGTTTTTGGAAAAGAGCCCCCTACTCATTCACCCCCCTCTAAGTGTGGTAGGTGTGTCCAACAAGAAAAAGTAGTGCCATTAGATTTTTTAGTACCCATCTTGTGCGTAGCAGCTATCACACAAATGACAGAACGAGGCGCAGTACAGGAGAGACTGAATCAATTATTGACCATGGAGGAAGACTGAATCTTAGTAGGATTCCATCAAAAAATGAAGAAAGAAAGAGACAAAGCTTGGCACGATAGACACATCAAGAAGAAAATGTTCAAGGAAGGAGATCTAGTATTGGTGTATGACAATAAATCATTTCAACACCTGGGAAAGCTCATAATGCATTGGTTAGAACCATACGAAGTAAAATCTATCACAAATAGAGGAGTTGTACATTTAAGAGATATATCAAGCACATAAATCAGAGGGATGATCAATGGGAGCAGACTAAAGATGTAAAAGGACATTCAACCACCCACCGCGCTGTAAAAAAAAAAGAAAAAGTCAAAAAGAGAACAAAAAGGAAACAAAACTAAAGAGAACACAGTGCGCCATAGGTAGAAAGGCCACACGAAGTTAGAAACATGAATTCGAAAAAAGCAAGGACAATGATTATATACAAAGGAAAACACACGGGAAAAGGAAATTCAGCAAAAGCAAGATGACAGGACAGCACTAGTCATAATTAAAGGATGGAAAAGATCAATGGGACATCACATTAATCGCGCCAACTAGAGATGGCAAAGCAAGAGTAATGGTAAGTGTGAAATCGTCAGAGATGCATTGAACCCGTAGTTATGGTGCATTAAACCTATAATGGAGGAAGCATCCTCAACAAGCTTCATTGGAATCTGATACAACACGCGAGCACATGAGCAACTAGTCTATTCACGAAATGAGAATAGACAGAGAGAAATAGCAGCTACAACGCACATAGAAAATCTACAGAGACCACAAAAGCTATTCAAACCCAACAAATGTTTGAAAATCACCTCTATGGCACCACTGAAGCTAGCAGAAGCAATCCAGTGTGTCAGACCAACCAGGGTTCAAACTCGGTCACGAGGACCATTGGAAGAAGGTGAACTGCAGCCACTGAATGTCATTGATATCGAAGAAATCCCATCCCCAGAGATGATACTAGTGAATCCTACACTGATTCTAGAAGAGATTCAACAGCCAAAAGAAGAGGTCATGAAATTTGATACGCCAGCAGTGGCGCAGGAGCCTCAGAGCCAGGAAGCTAAAACCCAAAGGGAGGTGCAACCAGAGAATACAGAAGAAGATCTGAAAGTTAATGGCATGGCGCCAAATCCGATAGCAATAGTAGAGCCAAATGAGTCTCAAACGACCATCTCAGAACACCTAGCAGGAGAGACCGCTAAAGATGTCTCAGCTTGGCCGGAATAGCTTATGGAGGAGCAATCGAAAGTTGTTGAAACTTCGAGCCAACCACCATAGCAGAAAGATAAGATATAGATACAAAGTTCATCCCGCAAGAAACCTGCAGCAGAAATTGTTTTACCACGCATACCAACTGGAGTACAGGTAGGACCAGAGCTACTAGGTCATGTCAGGAAGCTCAAATATTCATACCATGATGTAGCAGACAAAGCCAAGTTCCTGGAACTTGTGAAGAGGGTCTTTCTACAGACTACGAGCATGAATCCATTCAGACAACCGATTGATCAGCCATATCAGTGGGCAACTGGGCTAGAGAAAAAAGGAATTTTAGGTCTGTTGGACCTACCACATTTTGGTAGAGGCCAGAATGCAATAGCATGCATCAAGTAGATATTAGCAATCACACATGGAGGGGAAATATGGCTAGACAAACCTATCCCCATAATTTTTAAGATTATTGCACAAATAACAGGGTTATTGATTCGGGGTATGGATCCCATGTTGTTTTTGGATGACAAAACCAAGGAGAAAGTGTTGGCAGAAGAAATGAAGAAGTATGTCACCTCCAGGGGGACAAGAGGCATTATCATCAAATGAATCAACAATTCATCCACACAACTAGGCGCAAAAATCTTAGCCTACAATTTTCTAAGAAAATGTCACAGAGAGGAAGTACCAGCTGGAGTCATTACAGTTGCAGCCCAGTGCGCAGAAGGCACCTCAATGAGTTGGGCGCCATACTTATTGAACTTATTTATAGAGGACTACAAGTATGTGTGGGATCTAGGAACAGAGTTCCACTACTCATAGCTTATTACCTTAATAGCCTTCATGGGATGGAAAGAACCAGGATATGTAGTTTTTTTTATCATACCAAAGCCTACAGGAGCAAGGTATCTATTGATGAAAGTAGGGCCGAACACTAGGAATAAGAGGGAGAATGGGATCACATTTGAATCATACCTATGCGACCTACAGGAATCCATCAATTGAATGTGGAGAATAACACCAGAGTTTTTCGCATGATATGTAGACATCGCCAACTTCCAGGCCACACGACAAACAATGTGGATACATGCAAGGCAGGATCCGGCTAAACAGTGAATACAGATGTGCTACTACATCATAGAGGGTGATATCTATATGGTCATCAGCGAATGACCCAACGAATGGAGGATCCCAGCCATTAACTGGGAAGTGCCAAAAAGAACAACAGAGGAAGAGGCATAACAGGCAGCAACGCAGCCTCCGGAAATCCAAGTGCCCAAGAGACCAAGAATGGGCCAAGGCAATCCAACATAGATAGACGAAGGGCCAAAGAAGATAGGAAACCGGAAGGGGAAGAAGGAGAATACACAACCGACCAAGGAACAACATAAACAAGTTGAGGGAGTGCAGGAGACCGCCTCAAATCCAAACACACAAGAACCAAGGGGAAATAAGAGACCAACCATGCAAGCATGAGGTGTGTGCAATAATTCAAAGGCACAATGAGCACCACCAGAATATACGATTACAGAGAACGATGGGGAAATGATCGCTAGAATGGTCCAGGATTGTCTAGCCGATGACTTCGACCATGTTGCACACCATAGGGACAAGATTCAATAGGATTTGGCAGACATACAGAAGCTCCTCAAACAAATCAGGGAAGAGAAGAAAGAAATTAGCAGGGGAATCGAACCATCAGCACCACAGACAAAAGGAAGGGTGTAAGAGGAAGAACGAAAGTCAGTCCAGGGGATACTACAACCACACATAACATTCCATATCAACCCCAGTATGTTGCGCATGGACAAAATTCTGGGGCAGACACCTTTGAAAGACTTAAGCCAAATCCAACTTGTGTTGACAAGGATACCATCAACGATATTATACAGGTTGCAGGTAAGCATCAACCACGAGGTACAATCTCATGCATGCAAAGACTTAATTGAATTGAAGCAGGCACAAAGAAGTGGGATGCATTGGAAATAGTCTATGAGAAGGCTAAATCTAAGACCGAGGAGGAAAGGGAGCATCGAAACAGATTGGAGCAAAAAGTGGCAGGAACTTATGAGAAGATTCCACAAGCCATGCAGAGTGAGGAAATCATAGCAGCAGAAAATATTGATCGGATTGCACAATCAATTGATCAATATCAAAAGGAGATCGAGAATCTCTGAGAACATCTCACACCAACCACTCCACCTATAGTGAAGGAGAAAAGGAAGCAGGAAGCAACAATGCAGCTGCAAGAGATAGAGCAATAGGTTAGCACAGCAGTTGACCTGTTCGATAAAGCAGCACATCTTTGGACAAGGTTGGAGGAGGATCCACAGGTCCAACGGTGGGACAAGGAAGAGGAAAGGATCAATGTAGTGATCCAAGAGATTAAGAAAAAGAAGAAGACTATAACAATCCCAGAACGTGTCAAAGTGATGCAGGAGATTAAGAAATTGCAGGCAAAGAAAATATCTGCGTAAACCCAGAAACAGGAGCGCCAGGCTCAAATGGAGCCATTACAGGAGCAGGTATCAAAAGTACTGGAACAGACAGAGGAAGATAAGACACAGATAGCATAGACCCAGGAATAATGTGTAGTATTGATAAGTGACGAAGTGGCATTTCATATAGTGGACACAATCAAGGAGAAGATTGTGCAGGTAGCAGCACTCAAGGAAAAGTTCCAGACGATCACCAAGGAGA
>ML777520.1:723378-744480 GCA_009831015.1 Picea engelmannii
ATGGAGGAGCTGGAGGCCAAAATGGCACAGCTCAATAGTAACTGGAACAATGAAGATCCAAAGTAATCTCAGAATTATATGTCTCTGCAACAAGCTCCCAGCAGTCTGGCAATAGTAGCCATGGCTCTAAATAATTAGATTAGGTAGCATTTAGGTTTCTGGCAGTAGCAGGCAGCTATGTTTTAAGGTTAAAAGTCCCAAGTCCATGGGCAACTTGTAATCAGAACCAGTGGCTCTGCCACATCTTTTAATATAATATCATACCCGTTTTTGTAAAAAAAAAAAGAAGAAGATAAAAGGTATATTGCGTAAATTGGAAAAGCATTACACATTAAATGTTTTTCCACAGTGAAACGGTAAATTGGAAGAACATTACACAGTAAATGTTTTTCACAAGGAAATGGTAAAATTAAATGTTTTTACAATGAAATGGTGAATTGGGAAAACAAGGCATGGTCTTAAAAACCACGGGCATGAATTAAATTATGGAAATTTAATTCTACGGGATAGAAAAATAATTGGGAATTATTTTTATTTCAAATATATTATTCTCAAATGTTTAATGAGAATATGGATAAATGCAATTATATTTGAAATATTATGAGTGACATTTCAAAGAGAACGTGGCATAGGAAGGAGCTGGAGCGTCAGAGGAATCTGCAGGGATCATGAAAAAAAATTCTGAAAACTGTCATTTGTAATCATTGTAGAAGATGAAACATTTCATTTCAGTTATTGTAACTGGTTGCACACTGAAGGAACTTGAATTGTATAAGTGTTAGAGGTTCTAAGTTTATTAAGGGCGGGCAGAAGTACAAGATCACAGTTCTGGTGGTTTTGAACTTCATTGTAATTTTATGAGGTTGAATTGAATACATATGCAACAACTTTGAATTGTTTATGAAAAGATTATAACGGCTATGATATGAGTTTTGTCTTCCCTCATTGTATGTGTTTCCTATGATATTTTGTGTCATATACATTTTTCTTTTGTTTAAATTGGAGAGTTAAAGGCCCAAAATTCATCATTTGATGCTCTTGGCTTAAGCAATTTAAACTGTGTATGTTTCTTCTTAGCTAATTCAGAATTCATTTTCGTAATGCTCTAATGTGGTTATCTGTTTCTCTTTCATCTTACCACTCTAATCAAATTCAAGTTATAACTCAGATTCATTGCCTCATTTAGCCTTTATCCTATGGAGAGTTCTACAGGCCAATCAATTTTTTCATTCAATTTCATAATTTTGACTCCATAGCCCAAAGTGTTCCTCCCCTTCTTTTCCAACAACTTTATTAAAAACCCCCAAAATAGACCAAATCTAGCCACTGATTTCCATAGATATATCAAGTGACATGAGAGATCCCTCTCTAATTTGAGCAGGCTAGTGCCTCAACTCTAAATTTGGTTGAAACAGTTACCCCTGTCGTCTGTTTTGACAGTTGGGCAGATTTACACGGTGCTAACACTCCCCAGCATCCCCATCCCAATAGTGTGCATCCCCAAGATGTTCATGTGACTGAGGCCCATGATGGTAAAATTGTTGTATATTAATCATATACTTAATAATTTCATACTTATACATTTTGTACTTCTAATTTTTATTACTTATACATTTACGGTTTTTTCCTTATAAATTTTGTCATTTCAATGGCAGAGAATGTTGTAGTTGATCCTCCTTGACCTGAAGATGAGAAGGAGAACAAGGAATCCATTCCAATGGTGCCAACTAGTGGAGCAGGTAAATAATTACATTTCATAGGTTTTTTTTAATATTAATGAACTACTTCAATGGTATTTAAAAATTGGCCATATAAATTTAATATTTTTTGTTTTTGTAGGTGATGGCTCGTCACAATAGCCTCCACATCGTGGTACGAGACCAGGCATGCTCGGCGTGAAAGGTTTGAAGAAACATCAGTTGTTTAAGAGAACACACTAAATGAAGACATGGATATGGATGAATTACTTAAGAACTGGAAAACACAAAAGAAGACTAAAAGAAATTGATGATGTATAATAATTTTATAAGACAGGTAGATGTACATTATATAGCTAGTATATTTGTAACATATTTTGAATGATAAATCTCGTTTATAAAAAATCTTTTTTAGGACATATGCCATTGAATGATAAACCTCATATATAGCTTTACAATCACTTTTTATCATTTTGAATATTTTTAATGCATATTTTTTAGTAGAATATAGATTGGGTATTGGGGAATTGAGAGTGATGTGAGGGGGGCGAAGGGGCCATAGGAGCTTCCACCTTCACGTGGTTGGACCTGTTCAGTAGAGAAAAATTTATTGGAGTCGTTTATTCATGGAGAAAATCTCTTTCGATCCAACGGAGCAACAACATAGTCAACGTTGAATTTGTTGTTGCTCCTTTAGATTGAGAGAGGTTTGCTCCAAGATCAAATGGTTCCAATAAATTATTCTTGAAACCAAGAGGAGCTTATTCAAGTCATCGCATCTGAGATATGTTTGTGTGTGTGTGTCACTATTTAATCTCCTCCCATATGGATTTTATAAAAAACAATATCAATGGTGTTTACTATTTGCAATCTTGTCGGCTTTAATTTCTATTAGGATTTATTGACATGTCTTAAAAGTATTTTTTTGTTTTTACTAAAAACTAAATAAAATTTGGTTTATATTTAATACATTATGTAGTTCGTGCATTTGCAGATGCTCTAGATGTTGTATCAATGAAATGCTACACATTAGAATATCAAAGATCTGTTGATTAATTAGGTTGGTTGTCATTGATGTCAACCCTTGAAGAAAGTTTGGTAGTGAATTCCAGTAGCACAAAGGTTTGGGTAAAGGACCCAAGTTTGTTTGATGGATAATGGTATGAGTTTTGATATATTTGCAAGTAAGACTATTCTAGATGGATAGTACATGTCATGCCATTTCCGGTGTTATGTGGAACATCACATAACTCCTCACGGTTAGAGAGTTATGGCCATGTGAAGTTGGAGAACCCTCATGAGTCATCTAGAAGCTCCAAAAGGTCAAAGTAGTCAAAGTGTTTGCAAAATAAATTATTTAAATAATAAAGTTAATGGAGAACTCCCTAAAATAAGGAAAGTGGGATGCTCCATGAAAGTATAAATAAGAGGCAAGACTCTCTCATTTAATCACACTTGAACCTATTGAATATCATTGAATATATATTTTGTGAAATCTTATTTGGGCAGGTATTATTGATCGAGAAAAGTGCGGTAGGAAACGTGCAACAGAAAAATCACGGCAGAAAAAGTGCGGCAACAACATGGTTGGGGTCTAATTATGAGAGATATGGCACATCTTGTTTGAGATATGTTTTGTGAGCTAAGGTTTATCTCTTGAGATGGTATTGGATGTTCAATATTTCTACATATATCATATTTGTTGAGGGATACAGTTGGTATTTTGTTGTTGGTATTTGGCATATGGGTATTGGTGTTTTGGTTTTGATGTGTTGCTGAAGTTGTTGGTTTAGCTTGAGGCTACATAATAGTGAGGTTGTGGCACATGGTTTGATGTAAGAGTTTATGGTATTTGGTGTATGGATAGAGTGATGAATTGTTAGATAACTTTTAATGGTTATATTGGTGCATGTCTTTGGTATATGGTTGAGGTACATGTTGGGTACATGGTTGAGACAAGTAGTTGATGAGTTGGCACATACATTAGGTGTATATTTGATAAGTTGGCACATACATGAGGTGTATAGTTGATGGCGTTGGTACATATTGATGATTCAAGGTTGATGCATGGTACTTGTTGGTTCAGGTTATTAGTAAAGATTTTTTGGTGTAGGTTGATTGGTACAGGTTGTTACAAGGTATTGGTACAGGTTGACAGTGACAGGTTGACAGTGGCAGTGGTTGATTCAATGATAGTGGCAGGTTGTCTACATTTGACATTTATATTTTAGGGTGGTTGGACGGGGCAAGGATAAGTGGTTGTAGCCAGAGAAATTAGGGGGTTGTAGCCTCCTTCTGGTTGTAGCCAGAGAATTGGGGAGTTGGAGCTTTCCTAAGGTTGTAGCCTGAGAAACTAGGGGGTTGGAGCCTGCTTCCAGTTGCAGCTGAAAAAGAAAGGAATTTGGTTCTTCCAATGAATGTAATTCTTCAAGACATATAAGAAAAAGCATTCAGTGGTTTCCTCCCACTTTGGGTTTCCACATAAAAACACTGGTGTACTGTGTATGTGTATGATTGCTAATTTGTTTATTGTTTATTTACTCTGCAATTATTGCATGATAATTCTACACTAATATAACACTTGCATTATATGGTTAAAAAGGATTAATTTTTTTGTTACTGATTCACCCACCCTCTCAGTAATCCAACAAATTGTATCAGAGCAGGTTCCTTCAGAAATTAGTTTAACCACTGAAAGGTAGATCATGGAGAGGAACAACATGTATAAAAATGAAATACCACAGTTTGATCGACAGAAGTATGCATTTTGGAGCAGAAGGATGAAAACATATATACAAGCACAGGGATTTGATATTTGGCAATCAGTTGTAGATGGATACAAAAAACCAGTAGTTTCGTCGACAAATAAAAGAGCAATAAAACTCGGGAAAAATAATTCCAAAGCCACAAGTGTTTGCAAAAAAAATTATTTAAATAATAAATTTAATGGAGAACTCCCTAAAATAAGGAAAGTGGGATTCTACATGAAAGTATAAATAAGAGGCAAGGCTCTCTCATTTAATCACACTTGAACCCATTGAATATCATTGAATATCTATTTTGTGAAAGGTTATTTGGGTAGGTATTATTGATAGAGAAAAGTGCGGCAGGAAAAGTGCGACAAGAAAAATGCGGCAGAAAAATCGTGGCAGAAAAAGTGCGGTAGGAAAACTGCGGCAGAAAAAGTACAACAGAAAAATCATGGTAGAAAAATTGCGGCAGAAAAAGTGTGACAGAAAAATCACGGCAGAGAAAGTGTGGCAGAAAAATCGCGGCGAAAAAGTACGACAGAAAAATCGCAACAGAAAAAGTGCGGCAAAAAAATCTTGGCAACAACATGGTTGGGGTCTATTTATGAGAGATATGGCACATCTTGTTTGAGGTATGTTTTTTGAGCTAGGGCTTATCTCTTGATATGGTATTGGATGTTTAGTATTTCTACATATATCATATTTATTGAGGGATACAATTGGTATTTTTTTGTTGGTATTTGGCATATGGGTATTGATCTTTTGGTTGTGATGTGTTTTGGAAGTTGTTGGTTTAGCTTGAGGCTACATAGTAGTGAGGTTGTGGCACATGATTTGATGTAAGGGTTTATGGTATTTGGTTTATGGATAGAGTGATGAATTGTTAGATAAATTTTGATGGTTATATTGGTGTATGTCTTTGGTATATGGTTGAGGTACATGTTGGGTACATGGTTGAGACAAGTAGTTGATGAATTGGAACATACATGAGGTGTATAGTTGATGATGTTGGTACATATTTATGATTCAAGGTCGATGAATGGTTGATGCATGGTACATGTTGGTTCAGGTTATTGGTACAGGTTGTTTGGTGCAAGCTGATTGGTACAGGTTGTTACATGTTATTGGTATAGGTTGACAGTGACAGGTTAACAGTGGCAGTGTTTGAGTCAGTGACAGTGATCGGTTGTCTACATTTGGCATTTATATTTCAGGGCGGTTGGACGAGGTAAGGATAGGTGGTTGTATCCACCTTCTGGTTGTATCCAGAGAAATTAGGGGGTTGTAGCCTCCTTCTGGTTGTAGCCATAGAATTGGGGAGTTGGAGCTTCCCTCAGGTTGTAGCCTGAGAAACTAGGGGGTTGGAGCCTCCTTCTGGTTGTAGCCATAGAATTGGGGAGTTGGATCTTCTCTCAGGTTGTAGCCTGAGAAACTAGGGGGTTGGAGCCTCCTTCCAGTTGCAGCTGGAAAAGAAAGGAATTAGGTGCTTCCAATGAATGTAATTCTTCAAGACATATAAGAAAAAGTATGTTGTGGTTTTCTCCCGCTTTGGGTTTCCACCTAAAAACATTTGTGTATTGTGTATGTGTGTGATTTATCATGTTTTCATTGTTTATTTACTCTGCAATTATTGGATGATAATGCTACACTGATATAACACTTCCATTATATGGTTAAAAAGGATTAAATTTCTCTATTATTTATTCACCCCCGCCCCCCTCTCTGTAATCCAACAAGATCAGGTATGTCTTGTCTTTTTTCTTCTTTTTATGACTTCTTAAGGTTCCTTTTATTTATTTATTTTTGAATTACCATCATTTGTGGGCCACTATGGGGTGAATCATTCTATATAGTGAAGCGTATATGATTCCCTTTAGTTCATCATATCATATGATTCACACAGCTAATCTAATACTTCAACTTGGTCTTTTAAATGGTAGAGCAGGGGTGTTTCATACCCCCCCACCAAGGTTCAAATACACCCAATGACATGTTTCACCCCTAGTGGGTTGTCTCGTCCATGCAAGAAAGTCATTTCAATCAATTGAGGCCATGTGCAATTCTTGGGTGTTCTTAGAGGAATATATACCCCCCACTTGTATCTTTTCTTGGTCGGAGGGATCTTCCTCAAGTATTGTAGGTTAGATACATTGCATTGAAATATTCCTAGAATTGGGAAGGGAACACTTGTCTAATTCTGATAAATTATAATAGGAAGCATCTTGTCCAAAAAATATATTTCTTATCGAGTGAAAGTAGATATGGTAATGTTGGTGGAGCCATAGATTAGTAAGATAATTTGAACAACAATCGTAATCAAGTGGCATTGATCCCGGGGAATTTATCCTTCTTGGAGGTTTGTTGATGGTTATATCCTATCACCTCACTAGATGGGTTTAGTAGTATGGTTACTACCACTATCCTTGTAGTGACAAAATAGGTTTGTTTATACACTAACCCTTTTAACAATTGCAATGAAGATTTTCTTTCAAAGATAGACGATTGACCACTAACAACTCTTTATGCATGGATCTTGTATAGATATAGATTTAGAGAAACTCCTTTTGGATAACATCGACTTAGAGGTTTTCAAATGCTCATAGCAATAGGTGTTATAATTTCAACATGAACCTTTTATGCATAGAAACAATCATGAATATGATCATTAATATGATCAAATTAGGGAAAGCAAGAAGACAGTAATAAGACATAGATTATCAACAAGGTAGAAAGAATTAGACTCTAGCTACTAGAATCAATTGGATAGAAAAAGAGATCTTTCAAAAACGCCCAAACCATGTAAATGAAAGTTATTTATTGGATGTGAGGGGAATAGGATCAATACGGAATTCAAAGCACTCAAAATGAAATTTTAAAGGAAGATCTAGATTTTCTATTATTACAAGAAACAAACATGTTTAAGACAAAACTTCAAAAAGTAAAGAACCAATTTTGGAGGAAAGTAAGAAAGATAACCAAGAAGTAGGCAACATGGAAATCTTATGGAAACCATGGTTTCTAGACGTTTATGATTAATAAGAAAGTTGGGAGTTGAAAAGTGCCTCATCAAAACAAGAATTCCATGAATAACCTAACACATTATTTGGCATTAGGGGATACATGAATTTTGGGAGGGGATTGGAATGCAATCTTCAATCACAATGAGAAAAAGGGGGGATGGAATGGTTTGAGTATCTAAGAATAATATTCCCAGACTTTGTTAAGAATAATATGATGGATATCCTCCCCAAACTTGGTCCTTGCACTTTTTATAACAAAATAACAAGGACGACACTAGTAGCAATATTATTTAACAAATGTTCAAGTATTTGTACTTGGTTAGTTGAAAGAAGTCACCTCAAATCAAATATTTTGAAAGGGGTGATTTCAAATCATAGGCCAATCAATCTAAAGATAAAGAAGGAACCCCCTCCAAAAAGAAACCTCTTTAAGTTTGAAAATATGTGGATATCACATCCAAATATCAATGAAATCATTAAGTAATGGTGGACAAAAGGGCATCCAAGGCAAGGATCCAAGATTTTTACTCTAACCAAAAAGTTAAACTTTTATTTTTTAAAATGCATGATATATTGCATTATGAATCAAGATGCATGTACACCAATATCAGTACATCCCAAAGCCAAAAAACACCCATACATAAGTTGTTGCCTATATAAGCATATCTGCTTTGACCCCAACTTGAAGGTTGTCTACATCTTTTCTAGAAATGGCCTTCCTAAATGATTTCTAAATAACTAATTATGATCTAAATATATCAATTTCTTCCAAATGTTGCATTAGAAGACCATAGAAAAGAGTCTCTTTGTGTTGTATTCATTGATAGGTGACAAACAAACAAGTGGTCAATCAATGGAATTAGTGGATATGTAATTTGTATATTGCAAGTAGATCATTATTTCTTCTACCTCTCTATAATGCATTTGGGAGCATGTCTAAACTATGTTATCATGGGTATTCCTTGCTAATTGTTTTGTCTCATCAAATTTTCTATCACAAGTTTGCAAAATTTGCATGACATAAAATCAAACAATTATTTTACTTTATTGGGTTGCGTGAAGTTCTCTTCAAGAACATACAACTATAATAATGAAAGTCACCTATCTTAGGCACCTATGATTTCAAAAATAACAACTACATTGAGATCAATACCTAGGTGAGTGAGAACTAGGGCCAATGGAATCTGCCTCATTTAGAAACCTATTTGGAATTGTGCAATTTCTCACAAAATCATATTGTTTTTTCAACTTTCATTGATGTCCCTTTTCTACAATGAAATTTTCAAATATATCTAAATGGATTAAATCCATAACTCTTGTTTTCTTTGATTCATACTTATAGTGATTATCAAAATCTTGAGTTGTAAGGTGCATTTTCCCTCTACAAGACATTAAATACGAAATTGAGTGTCCAATCGATGAGTACATTATCCTTCTAGAATCAAGTTTTTGTGACATTAAGTCCATGTTTTTGTGTGTACAAATAGAATACAATGAATCTAATGGCATCCATGATTTGTAGTGGTGTGACTCATAAAATTGTTGGACAACTGAGAGGGGGGGGTGAATCAGTTGTTACCGTGCTTAAACAATTATGCTTCTTTTAAAATCTTTACAAGGCACTCAATGATGATCACAATAATGCAGTGAAATAAACAAAGGCACATTCAACATCAGTCACATATATGAGAAATACAGAGACAAAGAGTTCCGGAGGAAACCCATACAAGGTAAAAACCTCCTTTTCTTTATATGATAAGTATTATCTACATTCTTTACATTATCATACATATGAGAACCAACTCATTGTGAGGCTACAACCTCTATTTTTGCAAGATGCAACTTGCTGAGAGTACTGACTCTCTATTTCTCTAGCACCCACTAGAAAGAAGCACCAACCCCCTGGTTTCTCTAGCACCAACTAGAAGGAAGCACCAACTCCCTGGTTTCTCTAGCACCAACTAGAAGGAAGCACCAACTCCCTGTGTTCAAGCACCCACTTGAACCTTTGAGGACACCAGTCCTCCCTAGCACCTCCCAACCACCCTGGTTAATAAATTATTTGTTACTGAAACTCTACAACGATATAAAATAATTCAATGGATTACCAACCTTGTTGTTGTTCTGTTACGTTGCTCTGCCCTGTCTGCATCAGTGTCTTCTGCATGCCACTTGCACTCTCTTTTCTTCTGCCTTTTATACTCTCTGCACCATATCCCTTTGATGCAACCTTCCTCTTCCATGCATCTCTACTCCTGCGCTCTGCCTCCTTGCTCACGCTTGAATCCTCTACCATCACAACAACCCTCATCTCTTCTTTGTTCATCATTCTTATAGTACATGTGCTCCTTGTGCATGAGATATTCGCAATGCCTATGCATGCACATTCCACGCCAAATTCCTCTGTAACTTGAGTGCTCTGTCTGATCATCATCGTGACTCTTCAGCTTCTCTGGTCGTTTTCCACCATGCGTCCCTCATCACTGGGTGTTCTGCTGAGATTTCTCAACCTCTCTAGTAGTTGAGACTCCTCGTCTTCTTTGGCGCAGTTGAGCTTATGCCTTCCTAATTTTGAGGTGCAAATGCACCTTTTGGATATGCAGCGAGCAAATCTGGACGGCCAGAATCTGTGCTCCCAGATATATGGTCGGGATTGGATTCCAGAGCCCCCTTGCCATTCTACCTTTAAGCAGAGGGGGGGGGGGTCCATAATTGGGCACGCATCTCTCGAGCGGCTAGGATTAGAGTGCCCAGATCAACGGCGCTCAAGCGATTCCAGACCCCCCTTGACTTTCTGCCTTTAATGGGGGGGGGGGGTCCGGAATGGTGGGGTATTGATGAAGGACCCCACTCCTATCGTGTCACCTTTTGTATCATTCTCCTCCTGACCGTGCGACAAGGCTCATTCCCTTTATCCCCTCCTCGTCCTCTGACATCTGTCCATCTCCCGAGTGGTGTAAATATGATGACATAACACGTGGATTGACACGTGTTGAATACTTCCACGTGTCACTCTGATTCGTGACTTACATGTGCCTGAAATGTTGAATCAGTCTGACACTTGTCATTACCTGGTTGTGCCACGTGTTCCTAGCTGATGTGGTATGTTGACGTGAGTCGGGTCGACGGTCCAGATCACATCTTGATCTGACGGTTCATATTCAGTCGGGATTTCACACATCGTGATTTCGACACTCTTGTCGTTCTGTGTTTTTGTCACTTCAAAGTCTCGATCCACGAAACTCCGTAATGGAGTCATATCAACGGTCCAGATCACATCTTGATCTGATGGTTGCAATTACGTCGCGATTTCTCATATCGCGATATCGGGATTCTTGATGTCAATATTCTTTGACATCTCCAACACTCGATCCTCGAAACCCCGAAATGGTCTTGGATCAACGGTTCAGATCAGACCTTGATTCAATGGATGCGATTAAATCGTGATTTCGCAATTCTTGTTGCATTGTTTATTTTCCTTCTCCATGTCGCGATTCGCGAAACTCCGATATGGAGTTGGATCAATGGTCTAGATTCAACCTTAATCTGATGGTTGAGATTAAATCGCGATTTCAGATATCATGATTTCGAGAGGTTAGGGAACATCGTTCCTTTGACTCTCCATTCAGCGAATTGACGATCTATCCCCACGTGTCCTGCCTGAAGATGGACGGTCCTCCTTCTTTCGGGATTTTGTGAGCCCTCTACTCCTTGCACTTTAAACAACGTCCAGGTTCTCCTTGATCCAACAGTGTTTGGACCCTGTGCTCGGATCAAACGCTCGATATATATCCTCCATATCTGCGCACTCCTCTTGTCTATATTGAGATCTAACGGTCATCAGGAATTCGGGATGGGATCCAACGATCATTGACGCTTCTCCTCCAAGCTTACGCATCCTCCTTACTTGGAAGAATTTCTAAGTGTCAAAGGCCTCGACCTTTGATCCGCCTGTGATCCTAAGTACGCTATCTCCCTTGAGATTTAGCCATGAGTTAACCTCATCCCTGGTGCACACCTACGCACTGCATTCGATTCTATGTTAATTCCTCCTAAGCTTACGTTGTTCCTTTTTTTCCATCGATGCACACTCTTTTTCCTGTCATCAATGACAAGCGCATACTTCCTATAAATCATGCCAACCATCCTCTGTAGTGTCTTCCCAAACTGCTTATGATGCCCGTCTGTTACATTCTTCCTGCAGTGTCTTCCCAAACTGCTTCTGATGCTCGTCTATTACATTCTTCCTGCAGTGTCTTCCCGAACTGCTTATGATGCCCGTTTGTTACATTCTTCCTGCAGTGTCTTCCCAAACTGCTTCGGATGCCCGTCTGTTAAATTCTTCCTGCAGTGTCTTCCCAAAATGCTTCTGATGCCCATCTGTTACATTCTTCCTATACTCATGCCATCTTCACTATTGTACTTTCCATCAATGAAAAGCATACGCTACCTGTTAAACATTTGCCAACAAAAACTAGTACCGAATGCTTATTTTTTGTGATATCCTTCCTCAAATTTACAAAATGAGCACCTCCACAAGAATTACATGTATATGATAAATTGTGTTTTGGATTGGAGAAATAACATTAGGGTGAAGAACAATATTTTCACTCAAATAATGGAAAAGGACTAGTTGTATAAGAGAAAGTGCAATTGCAAGTTCATGAAAGTGTTAGATCCCATTTTATCCCAAGAAGAGGCACCTAATATCTCTTATGCATTAATCGTAAGTCTCCATTTAAATGAATGTCAAGTAACAAATGAACAAGGACAATGAAAGTGCTTCATATTAGAGCTCATTTTGAAGTTCATGCAAGTCATCTTATTTCCTAAACCTTCCCTTCAACTTCATCTCCTACAAATGTAAGGAGTTATTCCATGTTGGTTTTTGATGGATTGGAGTAACCATTTGATTGGGCACATTATCTAATTGATTTATTGTAATTGTCGCACTTGTACATTAAGTATCGCAAGTCCAATTTTCCAAAGGAATTAAAGTAAATTACCATGTTTGATATAGCCTTATAAAAATTCTTCCATCTTAGTGATATACTTGAAGGTGCAAGGTTCCTACAAAATATTAGCAAGACACACTACAATCAAACAATAATAAACTAAAAATACAATAATTTTCCTTTCACTACTTCAATATGCCCAACGTAACCTTTAATGGCAGACTTCAAATTGCAGAAAAATTTGAAAACAATCTTTGTTATTATTTTTTTTAAATAGATATATTTCATCACTCTTGCAATGAATAAGGTCGTCGATAGTATTGATAGTTCGTCGCAACTATCAACACTGTCACTCTTGCGACGAATTATTCGTCACAGAAACTAGGATAGGTCATTTCTCTTTCGACGAAGAGGAGCGTCGATAGTATTGATAGTTTGTCACAACTATCGACACTCCGTCGCTCTTGCAACGACTTGTTCGTTGTCGAAACTAGGATAGGTCTGTTCTCTTGTGACGAAGAGCTCTGTCGATATTATTGATAGTTCGTTGCAATAACTACTAGGTTCGTTGCAAGAGCGATGAATGGTCGTTATCGTCGACGATACCTTATGCTTGAATAGTTTGTCGCAAGAAATACCCCAGTTGTCTCTCTTGTGATGAGCATCCTCAGTTGTCGTTCTTGCGACAATCATCCTCGGTTGTCGTTCTTGTGACGATCATCCTAGGTTTTAGTTCTTGCGATGATCATCATTGGTCATCTCTCGTGCAACGAGCACCGTAAGTCGTCTCTCTTGTGACGACCATCGTAGGTCATATCGCTTGCGATGACTTCCTTGGTTCATCACTCTTGCGACGTTATCCCAAGTTCATCGCATTTTCCATGGTACGTCAAGCGACGTTTTAGGGGCCTAATATTCATCGCAATATCCACGACATAACGTCGCAAAATGACCCAAATTTACTAGTGAATATTGTATAGATACACTACTCCCTAAGACGGATGAGTATAAGGAAAATCTTGCAAAATTCCAAGGAAAAGAACCAGGATCCATCAAGATACTTAAGAAAGAAGAAGATAAGAAAGATAAAGATTGTTAACAATCTATCAAAGGCATGGTAAATGTAGAATATCCTTCACAACCTTATATTGAAAACATACCTTTCATCAACTTATGTGAAGGGCGCCTTGCACTCATGTGGGAAAAGAAGAGAGGTGAACCCAATTATGATGAAAGCAACGATGTTTTATGGCTTGGCCCTTACATCATCAAGAAGAAGTTAGAGAAAGGAAAATACTACTTGCTTTCCATGTATGGAAGAAAGATGGCATTTCCAGTTGATGGGTCTCTTCTCTGACCATATGTCCAAGGAACATGACTTCTTCAGGGCCTAGGTCCCAGGTAAGTAGGTAGGCCATTTTCTTTCCCTTGCACTTGTGTTTGATTGTTCATGATAGTTTATTTGCATTCACTTATGTTTGTGTATCATATCTGATTTTTCATTTTTCTCTACTTGAATTATTGCATAGTTGTTTTACATCATTTTATTTTATCATATTATATGTTAGTTAGAAATTTTTGAAAAAATGCAAAATTTTCTTTTAAAGACTAGTTGAAATTTTGGATTTTTTATCATATGGAAAAAGGGTGAGTGAGCCACCCTGGATTTCAAATTTTGTTGTTTTAGTGTGTAGGAACAAGTCTTACTAGAAGATGTTAAGGTTCTCATGCACCCTATGGTGATCACATGTCCCCGAGTAGGAGCTAGATGTTATCCCCCATTTCTAGGGATAACTAAGGAGATGATGTCTCAAGGCCCTCATGTTGCAAACATGGAGTACTGAGAGGCATCCCAACATGCAGATACCTTCATTAACCATACATCACCATTCGACAATGGAAACAACGTCCACCACACTTGGCCTAGATCATAGAGGGAATTGGGTCTTGCTCCATGAGGTAACAATTCTGGTATTGTGGTAAAGTGACATTCTAATAATTCAAGCATTTGGATATGTTGAAAAGAGTCATTTCTTGATTTTGAAAACATTTTCTTGGAAATTATGTTTTTTTCCCTATTTCACCTTGGTGAGTGTCATGGTTTCCTAGTAAGTGGACACCATCAGGGAAAGGGTTGCTACTAGGGGCTCTCCTTGAAAGGTCATCATACCATTCTCACTCATACTTACCACTTTCCATCACTTCTTCCCCTTTGTTTCCTCATATTTTGGGATTTTTTTCCACATTAACCCAAGAAGGGTTTGTACCTCATTCCATGGGAAGAAGGGGTTGAAGGCCTAGAGGCTTGTAGCTGGAAAAAGATAAAATCCAATCATAAACCTTCCAAATGCTCACCCGTGGATCCTGAGAACAATGAAATGTTTCTCAAAAAAAGATGAGGGATCCCTAAAAATAACTAATTAAAATCGTCATGACCCAGGTAGAGTGTGTGTGAGATTTGTTTTTATTGATTAGTTTAGTGCCCCACATTGTCTTCAACTTGGGGAAGCATTGTGACCAGGGTATAACGTATGCAGGATTTGTTTTTATTTCTTAGTTTAGTGCCCCCATACGTCTTCAACCTAGAAACACTCTAATAAATTAATGGAAAATGGGCTTCGAAAAATGTTGCATTACGAACGAAGGACAACACACCTTCCATAAAGGCACCCATAAATGAGACAATATGAACCCTTTCATGTCATGAAGCCCCATTCCTATAATTCTAACCCCATCCACTTAATACCAACTACATGACTTAGAAGGGATTCCTCTTGGGAAACACTCCTTGACCTGGGAAACGATTCACCCAATAGGGAACTATGACACCCCTCCCATATCTAAATTTGGTAAATTGTATAAGGTCTTTGAGCATATGTTTATTTTGAAAATCGAGGATTTGATGCACATGTTCAGGTGATTCTTTTATTAGATATCGCTTACTTGGCATGATATTGTGACTTGTGGACCCTTGGAGGATGCACTTGCTTGTCTTTGCAGGTCCTTGACAGGTGAAATCTTGATCGTGGAGGCACAAGGTCACTTGGACCTACACTTGGGGCAAGAATCCCATAGGTTGGATAATGTGCCTCCTTTTCTTTGGACAACTTGGAAGAGGGACATTTCCTTTGGAGGAACTTGAGTATCCCTAGGAGGTGACTCACTAGATTTCCCATCCCCAATGCTTGCCTTTGGAGGCCTTATCCTTCTCTTCTGGGGCATGATGTCACACTTGGAAATCTAGGTTTTGATGGTGATGGATGATTAGATGATGAATTGGCATGTTTTAATGGAGGAAGACAATTGCACCTTGAATTTTCCTTTGTAGGCCCAACGTCTCCCTTAAATATCTCAATGACTTTCTCACTATGCCAAAACGTCACCCCTAGAGGGCATGACATCACCTTTTAGGGCTTGCTTCTCTTGTAAAATTGAATTATAATATGTAAAGGGGAAAATAATGAGGTCGGCCTCCCGAATTTTTGTTTTATCCTAAGTATGTGGACAAATTTGGTTTACAAGGTCTTGTATAAATAGAGACCTTGTCACTTTCATTTTAGACATAAGACACTTGAAAATTACATAAGTTTGGGCTGAAATTTTCTCCCTACTTAGGAAATTTGCACTTTCTCTCTTATGTTATTTTGGATGCTAGTACTTGTCTCTTGTAGAAGAAGTGGTGCGCTATCTCTCTTGGATGCTTATTATTTATTTGTGGTGGACTATACTTGGTAGAAGAGGGTTTATCTTGCTATCTCTTGGAATTGGTAAGGAAATTTATGCATATTGTTAGTGTTTCTTATTGTTTCATGATTATTCTTGTCTAAACCCTTGGAGGAGTATAAGGGAATACACCCTCCACTAAGTCTGTCACATTTGACTTTGGATAAGCTACTTAATAAGGTTGCTAGGAAGAGTAAAAAGGATTACACCCTCCTAGATTTACCTTACTAGTTTTGTTTTCCCTAGGGAGTAAAAAGGCTTACACCCCTAGGGAGGTAACACAACTAGCCATTGCAACAAGAGACCCCATAACCCAATTGATAAGAAACTAGTATAATTTGCATTGGAGAAATAAAAGCATTGCATTGGAATACGTGAAAATAGAGATTTTGCAATTGTTCAAGTTGGAATCAATTTTGCATGCTTAAGGCTTCTTTGTGCCCTAAGGGTGTCTAGCTTAGCCTTGTAATTCTTCTTGATGTTATAAATTAATGCTACAGCCACTAGTGCTGCAAAAAAACTCATCTTTTTTCGTCTATAACTCACTTATCTGCCGCTAAAATTCACTTGTGAACCTAGATTATTGTTTTATTTTTCATTGGCTATCTTTTAGAATGTTTACTTGTCAATTTTCATGGTTAGATCTTGTTGTTGTAGCAATTTTTTTCTACAGAAACTTGGATGTTATAATACATTGTTGATAACACTAAATAAACAGCCCTAAAACTCACCAAAGTCTTGCTTCATTAATTGGAATTTTAACTAGTCTTTACTAGCTTTATTCCCCTCATATTATACTTGATTTTGGTGGTTAGATGTGCAGCTGATATAACTTGTTTCCTGTAGAAAATATATTTCCATACTGCTGCAATTTTGGGACAACAAGGTTTTTTGTTTGTTCCCCTTTGGTTTAAGGCTTGAATATCAATCATTTTTCTTGTTTTGGGTAGGGATAACATTGTCTTGTGGGTATACAACATTTGGAAATAATTGTTCGTCAACATGACTCTTTCTCAAGCATTTTACTCACCTCCAAGCTTGACCCATAGGGGACTCACTCATCATTATCTCGCTTTCCATCTCAATCCCCTAGGGCCATCAAGATTCCCCCCTTGCGGTGACTTATCATCACTAAAGTGAGGGGAGTCTCTATCTAAGGTGACAGTGGGTAGGTACTCCCATAGTTTTCACACCTCCATGGATTGGGTTGGGATTTTCCCAATTTACATATTGTGCGATAACAAGATTCTTTCCTATCCCTAGTGCATCGACATAAATTTCCCACCATAGTGGAGAATGTCGATACATCTTCAAACGGACAAAAGAAATCTGGTATGCTTCTTGGATTTGATAAAGTCCAAAATATACTTCCATTTGTTTCAACCAGCGATTCAAAACTTCAACATTAACTTGACCATCAAACATTGATATATCAAGATTTGCTTCAACTTTTAAAGGAACACTGGAAGATGAAGAAAAAATGTTATCATTACCTAAGTTTCCAATATTCTCAACTTTGGAACCTTCTAGGCCATCATTTTGTGTTATCCATGATCAACCTTTGTTGAGGGTGCTTCCTTACCCTTCATTACTAGTAGATGTGTTTCCATTTATGTTAGTGCAGCAAAGAGTTGTCAATCCAGCAAATCTGACCTATGGTTCTTCCTTGTCATGTTCTTCATGAGGATCCCCTGCCATAGGTGGTCCTCCACTTATCTATAGGCCTGGAAGTAATGCTTGTCCATTATTTTGGTACTAATTATGGGTGTTTACCATGTAGGTGTTCTCCAAGTCTTTGAAACTTGCTCCAATACCATATGATCCATAAACGATGGGCCTATGGTCTGTCCATTTCGTCAACATGGATCTTCTATGAAATTAAATTTTAATCATTGATCATGATCGTTGATAAACATCAGCAATTGGAAATTAATTGTTGGTAGTTTCCAACATGTAGAATTGGAAAACCATAAATGGTTTATGGTTTTGCTATGCCTACTTATTGAGTGTTGGGGTTGGAGGAAAATAGAGTGTGTGAATTTTAACTACTATTATGCTGCTAAAATTTCTATGGAATCCTTATGTTATTGTTGAACACTCTTGTTGAGAGCACAAGGACCCTATAATGTCTTGTAACTATTTAGTTATTGAATAATACATTGAGTGTTCTTTAAAGTGTGGGGTTTTTATCCCAGGAGAGTTTTCCATAGAAAATCATTGCGTGATGGTTTGTTGTTTGTTTTATTTATTTATTGCTTATCATCTGCAATTGTTTTTTTTAAGTTTTATGCACATTCTTCTCTCATCGGTTAGTGTAGGAAGTGTATTACTCACCTCTGCTTCCTTTCATTTTTGTCATGGAGTAAGACCTAAAATTGGTCTTGATTGGATAAGAGCTTGTGTTCCTCGAACATAAGAAATAGGTTAGCGTCCCAAAACCCAAAGGCATCTGGTAGAAGTGGAAGTCTACTCCCTTACAGACAACTCAGAAGTCATTTCAGGTGGCATGGTTTTCCATGAATAATGGTGATGATTCAACCCACATTCATGGATAATAGTGAGTGATGGCTGTCCTCACTACCGATTGACAAATAAGTTATATGTTTTTCCACATTCAAAAAAAGGCATAAACATATGGATTTTATAAGATATGAAGACATTATGACATATGGTGTTCATGAAGCAAGGCTATGTCTATGCATATCTCATATGATTTATGATAGAAAAACATAAAAATATCGACAAATGTATAAAAAAAAAAATTAATATAACTAATGACATTTAAAAACTTTCTTTAAAAAATCAACAGAACATCAATATGAATGTTTCGTAAAAAAATTTAATTAATATTTTCTATGAATTTTATCAATTTAACCAATTTATATTTTGAAGTTTTATGCTTATTAAAATTTAAATTGAATTAATAGCATAATATGACATTTCATTCCAATCACTAAACCACAACACAACACATATAATTTAACATATTCCTCTCTACTATACTTTATATCACGTTTTCAATAATCTAAGTTTTTTTTCCATCCAATCTAATTCTCATGAACCGTGTATAATTGAAAATCTAAGTATGATGAAATCTATTTATGGTTAATAGTGATGGTATATATAATTATGATGGGACTTAATGAAATTGTTTCATCATAAATTAGAAAGGCGTTAATTTTGCATGGAGAGGCGCAAGGTTCAAATATCTCTCATCTGTGTAATTATTAATTAATATTCAAATGTTGTGTACCAAATACTTAAGATAACATAATAACCCATGATGCACATCAAATGTTAGTGTGTAGCACAAAGAGATAATTAGAGATAAGTTACTTAATGACTCATTATAGATTATGAGAAACTCCTCTAAATAACCTCAATACACCCATATGTCCAAATCACATGTTCATGTCTACAATAATAACTCTATTGAATTCTATATATACAATATCTCACCCATTGCACATGTGCCACCCTATTAGGCCATCCCCTATTACATATAAATTCAATTCCATATATATCCCTCTTATGATCATAACAATTAAAGTGGGTTTGTACCACATGCCTACAAACTTAGACTTCATAGGTTCATTCAATCCATAAAATGAAACCCAAAAATGAAAAGGATAGTAATGAGAATGTTTTTCTTTGTTTCCTTGTTTTTTTTATTAAAGGTATATATCAACACTATGAATGTTAAGTAGCTAAAATTTTGGAAAAAATGGTGAAGAATGAGTACTTTCTCTTGACCAAAGTTCCATTCTTACGAGGGTTTTACTCAATGCCCTAAGGTAGCCATGGGGAACCCAAGGGAAGCACATACATATATGGACTAGATCACCCTATTGGGAAGAGGTTAAACTCATCCAATTCTTAAGTTGGCAGCATATTGGCTACCAAACAAACCTATGTTATTTTATTATCTCCATTTAGGGTTAAAATCCCATTGCATAGGTGATGTGACATCGTTGGCATGTTTTGGGGGAGAACTATTGTTGCTCAATAATCACAAACATCTACGAGGACTACTCAAGGTTAGAGCTAAGACAATGAGTTCGGTATGCATATCTTATGTATATCCACTATGCCAACTTCTAACTAGTAGAACTACATAGTTTCTCAATAGACAAGAAGTGTTTGTTCGAGGTTGGAAACACCCCACACTAGTAATTATTATTAATGTCTCCTCGATGGACGCCAATTGATTATATCCTGAATCACAATGAACCTAGGTCAATAGCTCAAAGCCCAAGGACATTGATAGTGAGCATGTTGCTTCCCTATTTTAGGGTATTCCAATGGATTAGTCTCATGTTCTTGGGATATGGGGAACTCACTGCTAATGTAAATACACGCATACACATATAGCTCCAAGAATTAACTTGAGTGGTTTGAATTACCATGTCAAAGTTGTAATGGCCAAGGAGGTCATGAGGTCAAATCTACTTAGATGCCTCAAGGTTAAGCATACATGTTAGTCAACAAAATTTACCTTGAATATCATTCGTAGACTGTGAGGAAGCACCTAGAGAATTTCTCATAAAAAATTATTAAAAAAAAAAAGCTAAAAGAGTTAACTCAACTAATTGTTATTAAGATTACTGAGCATTTAGCTAATTTTATATCAACAAATATGCAATTCAAAATTTCTTAAATGAGTCAACACACTAATTTAGGATTTGAATTTGATCTCTATTTTGTATAGTCTTTAAATGGTATTTCAAACTATTATATATTAAAAGTTGGTATATATCTCATATCTCCTATATTAAAAGGTGAATTTTTGTACAATATTAATATGAAGTTATTGAGTCCCCGAGGTGTAGGACAGTCGGTGACGGAGTGTGTTGTTAAGCCACTTCGTGATGTTAAAGTCACCGGTTCGAAACCTACGGGGACAAAAAATCCAACCATGTTAAGGGTTGGTGTGGCTCAGGCCGGGTGCGATCCCCGG
>ML777520.1:773093-793155 GCA_009831015.1 Picea engelmannii
AAAGGTAGAATGGTCGGGGGGTCCGGAATTCAATCTCAACTATAGATCTATGTGCCAACCTCTCAACCGTTCATTTATGCGTTGTCTTTACTCTGTGAGCACAAATTTATATTTGCTCCAAAACTTAGGATAAGTGCATTATGTGGATTTTGTGCACTGCTGCCCTTGAAAATAATTTGCAGAGATGAAATATTATTTGCAAACCTATACACCTAGAGTGAAAAATTTCCAGTCAATAGATGATCCTATGAATTATAGGGTTATAAAAAGTTGGTTCTATGCTATGATTATCATCGCTTCATCGGTTTTTCGATGCATCCAATTCCCTCATCAAGGTAAAATTGTGACCATCGATCAATTAGATTATTGCACCCTTGGCACTTTCACTCAAACGACCAACAACATTCCTTTTTCTAGGAGACTCAAAAATCACTTATGAAAGCGTTGGAGTAGGTCTCTTGAAAGACTGTTCGCTCATGGGTAATTTTCCTACTCCTCTTCCTCCCACTACACAACACATCGCAATGGTTAACATGATTTTGACTATGGCATGTCAATCCTTCGAATCGTTTGATCCATGGATCGTGCCTAGTCCCTTAGAATTTGATGCACTAGGTGACACTATGCCACTTAGTCTTGCAAAGGATGAATACAACACCATCAAGTCTACCTCTCCTTCACTGGATGACCAACATTTGTTGGCATCTACTACGTATTCATTTCCATATTGGTTAGATTCCCTATCCTCTACTTTCGATTACATCCTACATATTTTTCCATCAGATGAATCTATTATGGAAATTTTTAGTATCGAGGAGGAACCATGGGATGACAACCACCATCATTCGTCCTTTCTTCCCAGTTTGGAAAACATAGAAAAAGATATTTCCTCTATATTTCCTAGTGATATCGTTGACTCCCCCCAATCTCCAATACTCACTCAGGATACCATCTCCGAGGGGAATTTGGGAAACATCTCTTCCACGATTACTATCGACATATCCATTGTTGGAACAGGGGCAGACTCAGGGTTCAACACTTAACAGTAGACCAACAAAACCCTGACTACTGGCCCTTTCGGCAACACTTGTGAAGCAGGCGAGGTCTCACCCGAGGTAGAAGCAGGGGGGGTTACAGGACGCGGGTGTCTGTAACCAAGATTGGACACAGATCTGTGATAATAACACTTCGCAGAGTACTCTATTAACACTTAGGAACAACATGCATTAGTTCATTAGCTTAATTAACATCGCAAAACATACCCAAGGATAGATCAGCGCAGTAACAAATGACAATATACCCATAACACTTAGCATCATAAGTTATATCTAACATCCATTCATCCTTAACACAAGTAAAACACTAAGCAACATCAGATCTATCTATAATACATAATAACAAAGGCACTGAGTAGATTCATAACATAAACAACAAAGCACAAAGCAAGCCAAATACACAAGATATATGTGGTTCACCCTAGTGTGGGGCTACGTCCACCAACCGCTTCACCTTCTTTATTATTCTTCAATCTTTTACATTCAGTTTCTCTTGTGCACTAAGACACAAAGCCAAGCTTTGCACTAGACCGGAGATTTGCGCACTGAGCACTAGATCCTCCTTCCCAAAAATTGGTCAAGGCACTGAGCCAACTTCTCTATCGAGCACAGAGCCTTACATACACATTTTGTTGCACAAAGCAACTCAAAACTAATTGCACTTAGCTACCAAGACTTTGCTTGTCTTTCTTATCTACTTCTACCATACATTCTTACTTATTTATACTTTTACAATCCCTTACAATAAGGCCTAATCATGGTTAAACCCCATGGGCCAACATCCCATAACCCATTACAAAAACCCTACATAACCCCTTACAAATCCCACAAAGCAAGTGAGATCTGTGATCTCAGCTCCGCTTGGGCACTCCATCTTCGACCATCGTGTCAAAGTACAAAATGTGGTCCAAACCTGACCAAGGTTTCCTCAAAACTTGGTCGAGGGGCAACAGGCCCCCAACACTCACTTGTGACTCGTCCTGAGTCACTCAGGTATGGACAATGTTGATTCGAAGGCCTAGAGCTTAAATCGAGTTGCCTCGACTTATTGCTTCACCTGAGCCTCCTGCTCAGTGAGCTCCTGGATTGTTTGCGTTGTAATAGGCCCTTCCAGGCATTGTTCCACTGTTGCAACTACTTGGTCTAGTTGCGATCCCTGTCCCTCAATTTCTTCGAACACCTTGCAGGCTTCATCCTGCATAGGTTGTAGCTTCTGTGTGGCTTCCATCACCCTGCCCTGGAGGGCAGTGATCTATTATTGCACCGTGCGTTGTTCCTGAGATATATTCATTCTTTCTACCATAGTGAGTAGCTTCATCTGTGCCTGTACTGACAGTGCTTGTTGTTGAGCCTCCTGTAAATGTGCTTCTAGTTTCCTTAGCTCTGAATCTTCTGCGAGGAATTTATATGTCTACGTGATTATACCGCTCATTTGTTTGCATTCTAAGGTGAGGGCTCTGATCCTCACTATTGTGTTCTTAGTGGCTTCCTCCCTCTGGTCACGCACCTCCTGCGAGGTGCTCGGTACTACTTGGACCTCCAACTCTGTTATCCTCGCTTGAATCTGTTGGATGGTCTCAGCAAGCTTCATTACCTAAGCTTCGATTCCCTTACTCCTCTTGTGCCAAGACTAGAATAGAGTGACATGATTTACTCACTACCTCTTTGATCGTGGCTCGTTCTGCGAGAAACTGCTCCTTTTCTCTCTATAGCTGGGATTTTTCCTCCTGGATCATTACCTGAAATAATTCTTTCTCATTTTCATAGGCGGTTACACAGTACCGCGCTACGCGTAATTGTTCTAAGGCTTCATCCTTCTCCTGTTTCAAGGCTTATGTAGCCTTCTGCTTCTCTTCCTGGACTCTCTGAAGTTGAGCTTGTGTTGCATCCACAAGTATTCTCAATTGGGTTGGTTCATCCCCCAATTTTGTATTATGTGACGAGGAGGGCGCAGTAGGTACTGCGCATACCAAACGAATAGCTTCATGTACTTCCTCCAATTCCTTCTTAACCCTTCCATATAGCTCTTCTTGCTTCACGCCATATCTCTGCAAGATGTCCTCAGAAGAGTCCTCCATAGCTCCGCGAACCAAACTAATATTGTCCTCCGTGATTGTTGCCTCTAACTGGGAATTATTAGCGCACATCTTTTTCCTTGCTGAAGGTTTCTTTGGAGAAACCTTCCTCTTCTGTGGTGTGACTGTTCCAGTAGGGGGATCTTGAGGCAGTGTAGCTTTGCCTCCTCCTTGTTCTTATTCTTTATCCCCTCATCCTTGTCCATCTGCTTCGTCTCCTCTGAGAGAGCGAGCCAGACCCATTATCTTCAGAAGCATCGTCCTCCTCGTTGCTCTCTATATCCTTGATTTTCTCCTACTTTTTCTTCTTCTTCGTCCCACTGGACTGTCTGACATGCTCAACCTGGGTGACTAGGGGGCTTCCAATGGTGTCGATGTCAGACAGTTCTACGTCATTGACCGGTAAAAGGAACTCCTTTGGCCATTCCTTTGTGATCTGATCCATGTCTTCATCTGTCAGTTTGTAATATGATTGTAGTTCTTCCTTGCTCTCATATCTACGCACAATGATATAGATGAAATGCGGATCTACACAGAACTTTTCTATTCGTCTATACTGGTGCAGGGTGCACGGTGTCATGCACGGAAATGACTCAATGACAACCTTTAGTTGCTGGTAGTATGCATGAAACACAACATTGGACTGCCACTGCTTCATCACATCGTTGGTGTACCACAAGGTTGAAAACCTAGCGGCCAACGGCTCCAATGGTTTGATCTCTGGGAAGGTGGATCCTTCAGGAATTTTCCAAGTGACAAATGTGATCAAAGTGATCATCTAACTGTAGTGGAATTTGTATCCCAAATCCTGGGCTTCGTGGAATTCTTTCTCGATTTCATTGATGAGGTAGCTCGCCCAGTTCATTTGCATGCCCTCCACACATTTTACTACGAGTTCCACCACAAACCCAGTGACCTGTGTGGGGTGGCTCTTTCTTACGAGCTTTCTAGCTATGAGTTGGCAAGCAAGGTGCATTGTGCCATCCTATATAGAGGCTACGTTCTAGCCTCGCTTTCCTTTTTTGACTTCACCGTAAGATTCCTTGATGCGCTGAGCTAGGGAGTGGTCTGATGCCTTCCCTGGATAAAACTATTGAGGGTCAGGTCCCTTCATGCTTAAGCCTGTAATCTGGTGGATCAACATTGGATCCACAACAATCCTTTGGTCAAGCCACAGGTATCCTCCATGATAGCACGACAAGAGGAGTTTAACGCAAGTGTTAACCTCCTGGTGGCAACCAAAATGGGAAAACTTCATCACATTTATCACGGTGGACTACGCTAGTCCCTTAATCCATGGCTGTGAGATGATGTGAGGCTTCTTCCTAGTTGACTTCGTCAAGTAGTGGTGGGGCATTAGCAAATAATAGTTCTTTCTGTTACCTAGATTGAAATCATTGTTCTTCAGTAGTGGGATCTGTCCTAGCTGACTTCCAACTATGTGTATTCCCTTCAAAATGTATGCAGTGATCGGGGTGTACTCATAATCACATGGGATGTTGTCGCAGTTAACGGTGCCATCCAAAGGTGGAATATAATCTGGTAGGATGGATAGGATCTTCTTTGCATTAGCCAAATCACTGTGGTGCTTACTTCGCTGCTCAGTCAGAGGGTTAACAGGGCCAGAACGTCGTCTAGTCGAAGGGGAATCATTCAGTCCCCTAGTCGACGACACCTGGACTCCTTCGGATATCAGTTTGTCGGCCATTAGCTTCCTTAGGACCTCCTCAACAGGCTTCTCTAACTCACTAGGTTTGCTCGACATTCGAACTTTTAAACAAACGGGTCGGGGTAGACGAATGGATAGGCGGGTAGACAAACGGACAGCAAGGTCTAGCTTCAGATAACACAACTCAACACTTAGACAATTGTCCGTTAGCTCAGTTAATCACAGGTGGAAAAAAGTGTTCCCGGCGCAACGACCAACGAGTTAAATAAGCAGGGCACTGTAATGGATTCTTCCAACGGCCAAGAATGCTTCCATCAATGTGAATCTGTCTTTTATGGTGCGGTCTCAACGTTCCAAAAGCTGTCCATCAGCCCATAAATGTGTTTTCTATTCATTCAGGGGCGTCGTTCTAATGTTCGAGGTGCCTCCAACAGTCATATAGCTTCGCCAGGGTGAAGTCCCATTCTGCGCAGTTCTGTTGTTCCAGTGAGGTTCAAATCCTGTGACCCTGCCTCCTGCGAGGTTCCAGTCTGCGAAGTCTTCCATATGTTCTCTATAGATTCTTGTAGATTTTCCAACTTAGATTTCTTTGTATTGAGCTTCCTTTCCTTCTTTCCTGTGATCCGAGTCTCTCTAACTATTCCTGGAATCCTCTTTCCATTCTTATTCTTATCTTCCTTTAGCACAATGGCTTCACATTGTTGAGGTGCCTTCACAGAGTCTGAAGTTAATATCCCTTCTCTTAATAATTCCTGGGTGAATGTACTTCTTTCTTGCATAGATAGGTTCTCCAAGCCTTCTTGCATTCTTTCAACTTTGATAGCTAATTCTCTTTCTTTCTGTTCCTCCTACGTTGTTACTTTATTCTGTTGCTTCGACTTATCCTCTCATTCTTCTATTAGTCGATATATTTTTATATATATGAAATCCCTTAGTTCTTTCTTTTTCTTTTATGTAGCTTCTTCCTCTACTTTCCTTCTGATCTAATCCTTCTCAATCCAAGGCTTACCTAACAAAAGTAGGAAAGGGGCATTTTCCCCAACAAACTTAATGAATTCAAATTCTTCTTCAGTCAATGTTCTAGGAACAATAATAGGTACATTAGTAACTCTTCCACATAGCGTTATCACCTTTCCTTTAAACAATCCTATCCTTCCCAATGAAGGTACCATAGTAGGATTTCCCAAAATTTCTCAAGTTTCTTCTGTCATAATATTTACTTGTGTTTCCTCATCCAAGACACAGTCTATGTCGAAGTCTTCTATTCTTGCACGTTTGCGTTGTTTTACTTTCAGGATCTCTGGTAAACTGACATATTTATGAACATTCATCATTTCTTTCAATTGTACTAATGTAGTCTGAACTTTCTCTGATTCTCTCTTTATGACTTTCTAACATGCCTTTAGTTTCTTGAATTTCTTCATAGTTTTCTTGTCTCATGTTCATTCGTTCAACTTTAGCAATCATCCTCAAACAATCCTCAACCTCATGACCAACAATCTTACAGCAAAGACAAGTAGGACCTGTGCCAGGGCATTCCTTAGCAAAATGTCTCAGTCTTCTGCAATTATAGCACAGTTTCAATCCTCCTTTTCTTTTAAACGTTCCCCAACCTCTTTTGTACTGTGCACTAGGGTCACATTGTTGGACCTGCAATCTGCAAAAATTCTTTCTAGGTTCCTGCATCCACTTATTAGTCCAAAAACTCTTTCTATGCATAGGAATGACATATCTTTCTTCATTTCTATTAAATTTACTCAGATAACTCTTTCTTCTAATTTCTCCCTATCCTTCAGACTAGGGCAAAACTTATTAAACATGCTTAAATTCATTCTTTCAAAACAAAACAAAAAAATTCACTTATATTACTCTTATTAAAGCACAAAGATTTATCTCTTTTAAGATATTACCTCTTTTCTTCAAATCATATTTCTCTCTTAGCACAAAGCTTCGCAAGTCAAGTAGAGGATCGCGCACTACAGCAGCAGATCTATGCACGAAGATTCTCTTTTCTTTACTTCAGTTCCCAACAATCACAGTTTCAGGTCCCGACAACAGAACCATTTGTTGGCACAGGGGAAGACCCAGGGTTCAATGCTTAACAGCGCACCAACAAAACCCCAACTATCGGCCCTTTCGGCAACACCTGCGAAGCAGGTGAGGTCTCACTCGAGGTAGAAGCAACGGGGGTTACAGGACATAGGTGTCTGTAACCAAGTTGGGACACAGATCTGTGATAATAACACTTCGTAGAGTGCAAATGACAATATACCCAGTAGCAAATGACAATATACCCAGTAACAAATGACAACATACCCATAGCACTTAGCATCATAAGTTAGATCTAACATCCATTCATCCTTAACACAAGTAAATCACTAAGCAACATCAGATCTATCTATCATACATAATAACAAAGGCACTGAGCAGATTCATAACATAAACAACAAAGAACAAAGAAAACCAAAGACAAAAGATATACGTGGTTCACCCCAGTGCGGGGCTACGTCCACCAACCGCTTCACCTTCTTTATTATTCCGCAATCTCTTACATTCAGTTGTTCTTGTGAACTAAGCCATAGAGCCAAGCTTTGCACTAGACCGGAGATCTGTGCACTGAGCACCAGATCCTCCTTCCCAAAACTAGGTCAAGGCATAGATCCAACTTCTCTATCGAGCACAGAGCCTTACATATACATTTTTTTGCACAAAGCAACTCAAAACTACTTGCACTTAGCTACCGAGACTTCGCTTGTCTTTCTTATCTACTTCTACCATACATTATTACTTTTTTATACGTTTACAATCCCTTACAATAAGGCCTATTCATGGGTAAACCCCATGGGCTGACATCCCATAACCCATTACAAAAACCCTACATAACCCCTTACAAAGCTCGCAAAACAAGTGAGATCCGTGATCTTAGCTCCACGTGGGCACTCCATCTTCGACCATTGCGTCGAAGTCCAAAAGGTGGTCCCAACCTGACCAAGGTTTCCTCAAAACTTGGTCGAGGGCCAACATCCATTAAAGAAGGTATTGTGTAAAACATACAACTAGGTGTAAATTGTTCAACTCAAGAAGTTGAAATTTATACCGCCTTGTTTAAAGAATTTCATGACATATTTTCCTGGAGTTACGAAGAAATATCAGGGATCGATCCATCGATAGTTGTGCATGAAATCAAAACTTACCCAGGAGTTAAACATGTGAGACAGAAACTTCGCCTGGTTCATTTTATTTTATTTGCAATATAACTCCCTCATTTTAATTATATGACATTTTAATTATTTATTATGTTTTGCTTTGTATGTTTTTTAATTATTTTTAAACTTTGATTTATATCATATTTTAGTATTGTGTTTTTTAATATATATTTTATAAATTTATTTTTTGATGATATATGTATCTCTATAATGTTTAGATTTTCTTAATGTTTTTTAATGTTTATATTTTAACCCCGGATGGGGTGCCACCTGGAGAAAGCACGCAAACAGCTGGCACAGAGCAGCTGGGGGAGTTAATAACCCCGGCTGCCAGCCCCTACACATTAATTCATCCATGGATTAAACCATGAGAGGATTTATGGTAGTGCGTATGGCTAGGAATTTGGGCAAGCGAACCAGCTAGGCAAGGCGTACTAGGAGCACGCAATGGTCTTCTCAAGCATCAATGGCAGATTGATCCGGATTATTTTCGGCACGAAATGCGAGCGGAAATATAATAAAGAAATGCACAAAGATACCAAAAATATTCAATAAGATAACATAAATGTATCAGAGATGCAACCATAAACATAGATATACAGTAATACATGATTTCTATTAATGAAAGAAATGTACAGAGACTGTAAAAATACAGAGTGAAAGACTCGCTAGAATGGTGGCAGCTTATCTCCGAGAAGAGATGTGATGACTACTCTCATTCGCAAGAAGATGGTTACAATGAGGCTCTGAAGGCATTTTTTCAATAAATAGGAATGCCATAAACCCTATACATCCAAAAACCTAACCCTAGGAGATGAAGCACCAAAAGTCATGTGGGCCCCATTTGGGTAAGTGAGTACATCAACTTCCCAAGGTCGTAACTTTTGCATACGATCTTCGTTTTAGGCGTGTGATAGCTCATTGGAAAGGTATTGTTGAGGAGATTCATTTTGGGGGATCAATCATGCATTCAACTATCATTGATAACATCGATCTCGAAAAACCTTCGTTTGGGCCCTCAAAATGGCCCCGGAAGTTAAAAACTGCTAAAAATAGTAAATTGCCAAAATTGCCAGAAAATTGTTTTGATCTAGTCGGAAAAGGTGGGTGGCCACCAATATCCACCTAGATAAATCCTCCCTCCTTAGGAAGCAATGTTCTCCATTGCATTGAGTTCCCGAGGGAGAGGGAAAGGCGTTTGTTGAATCTGCATCTTGGTGAGCTGCTTGCCTTGTTGGAGACGTCGCACTGCTCAGTTTGTGGAAGTTTGCCACGAACCTGTTGAGGTTGAGGCCGTTCAACAAGTTAGGATACATGAGAGGACGATGTGCAGAAGGAATCTTTGTGCTTTGCTGCAACCTTGTCGACCTGCTTCTGTTTGATAGAAGGTGCTTGGGGCGAGGCTGTAGTGGTTGCAGTGTCCTTCTGTTCTCATTTTGAACAGATTGTGAAGAAGCTAAATTTTGTAGTATGAGATACTACCTTGTGGAACTTTGTAGGTGGAACAGTAGTTGGAACTACCTTTGGTATTCTGTAGAGATGACCCCCCAGAGAAACAATGACACTGCGGGGTCGAGACTCATAAACAACATGGCGCTTCCACATATATGTTTGTCCCAAGAGAAAATCACAGACATCCAGTGGGGCAACATCACATAATACCTCTTCCTTGAAGGGTTGGATGTCATATGACAATCGACATTGTTGGCTGACACAGAGATCTTGTCCTTGGCGAAGCCACCCGATGTTGGATGGTTGCTGGTGTGGTGTTGTTGACAATCCCAACTGTTTGACGACCTCTGCTGAGATGAGATTCTTCTGGATTCCGCTATCAACAATAAAATGCAGTGGGGTCCCATTCACCCACATCTATGAATAAAAAAGGCGATCCCCCTCTTCAGGATTTGTTGGTTCTTCTGGTTGAATTGCTACAGTCGTGACAATAGTAGTGGGGTCCGCGCCAATGATATTTCCTTTAACATTATTTTTAGAATCAGATTTTGAATCAAGGTTCGGCTCTTTGTCTTTGATCTTGGCCACCAATGACTGTTTTGAGTGACATTCATCAGTGTTGTGCCAGGGGATTTTGTGGAACTCGCACCATTTTCCGGTGTCCTTCTTTGTCTTCCCATGACCCTTCTTTTCCTGTGTCTTGGACTGGTTTTTGGGAGACTATTTGTTAGGGATGTCATTGTCATACTTTGGTTGTTGCGGATTTGTAGACCTGAACTCCCATTTTTTATGGTGATTACATTTCTGCTTGATTTTAACGACATATCGATAAGCAACACCAAGTGAAGAGATATATAGAAAATCCATTTCAATTTGGATGTATCTATGTAGAGCCCCATGGTATTTCAGAACCAAATGTCGTTCGGAGACTTTGATACCCAGCTTGGTGCGCAAGGTATGGAAGGTATTGGTGAACTCTGGAACTACTTGGCCCCTCTATATCCACAGTGTGGTCCATCTCATGTACTGGTCCTCATAGTTTCCAACATGATAATATTGTTCCTTTACCGCATCCACACAAAAATCCCAAGTGGGCTTGGCCCCAATATCCACCTAGATCATAGATGCAGTGGTCACTTCATGATTCAATGGTGATAAGAGAGGCATGCAGGTATTTTATTGGGAGCCTTACTTGATTCTTCTCCTCACCTGGTGCACCCTCCCGACTGAGTTCCTTGACTCCCACAACAATTCTCAAGCTTTTTCTCTTTGCGACCTCGACACTAGAGGTATCTTCCCTGAACACCTCATCTCCATTTCTCCTCAAGGCTTATCTGTCTCCCTCCTTCACTCGTTGCACCTCTCCTCAACCTCCCTTTCCCCCCTACACCACCCTCATCCCCCCCCAACANGAGGGGTTCCTGCAACAGTTTCACCCTCTCTCGAAGCAACAGGATCACCCCCTCTTAAAGGGTGTTCATCGCCTACTTTGCCAGTCCACAACACACCACCCAGAGATTAAAATTGGCTCCCCTACATGGATCCTCTCTAATAAAATTAGAGATCGTCACCCCCATTTCTCATCTCCCCCTTCGCTCCACAGGTTGTGTAAGGTAAAAGAGGAGGTGCCACCCTTGGGTGTGCGCCCTCCTCTAACCACAAAGCTCCTGGCCCCTCCCATAGTTAAACCAGGTGACCCCTATTATGGAGATGGTAGTTGCCAAGTAGAGGAGGAGATCATTCCAAGCTGGCAGCTAGAGATTCAAGTAAGAACAACCAAATACACTACCACAGAGGCTGACAGTGCAGCGGGCAAGGAGGACGAAGACCAGACACAACACTTCGCCAATCTCCTCATGGAGGAGCACCTCAACCTCCTCTTCAAGATCAGATAGAAGCAAGAGGACCAGGTGCACTCTCCGTGAATCCTTAGCCAACGGATGGAAATCCTATTTGAGGCGCTCTCGGATGCTCCTGCACATTCCAAATGCCCGACTTGCAGTCAGCGGTTCACTCGATATTACAACATACATGGTCAACCTGGCCCGACCATGGATTAAAGCTTTGAGGTATCAGTTTTTTTCTATCCAATTTAGTTGCAGAAATGTCGGCCTAGCTCTCTTTTCTTATTATATTTACGTAGTCTCAGTCATGGAAGATCTACTTACATATTGCCTAAGACGAAAGCGACAGTATTGGGTTTGTATATTTTTTCTTACGTAGACACACTGCAATTTTGGTGTCAATTGTAATTTTGGTGTAAAAACTCAGAAGAACATTTCACTGCCTAAACATCAAGTGGCCACCTATGCTGGTTTCTCTCTTGTAGTGGCACGGGTGGCTAACACTTGTCTCTGTATGGCTCACAGTTGATATTAATACAAGGCTCTACTTTTATTTACAAAAAAAAAATGTTTATATTTTAATATTTTTAAGTTCAATTTTTCTTGATTTGTTTTTTATGGTTTTAAAACAAAATCATTATTTATTTATTTTTTTTTAATTTGGGTTTTTTACATTGATTTTTTTTTTTTTTTCACTTAGTTTGTTTTTAGTGTTTTGAAGAAAAAATTAAGATTTTGTAATTTTTTTACAATTTTTTTAAGGGGAAAGGTAAGGGTGGAGAAAGAGGAGGTAGGGTGATTTTATTTGTAATAATATCAATTTCTTAGGTGACGGTTTAAAAATGTTACAATTTCAAGCTTACAAAAAAATAAGTTTACACTGCTAACACATATTTTCAATTCAAGGGTTGATTTTAAGATTTTGGTTGTGATGCCCCGGATGGGGTGACACGTAGCCCAGGGGAAGCCACACAACTCCCTCATAGAACTTGCCATAAATATGACCGACTTCCACCCCAATGCCTATTATTGGATGGAGGATGACCATAAACGCTCGTAGAGGGAGGGAGGACAACTCGCTCACGCAGGATTAATGGTGGTCTCAACGATTAATTGCAGGAGAGTGACGTTTGGATACAGGAGGTAGCAAAGCAGTCATATCCACCCCTTAGTTAATTATCTAGCTCGGCCATGGCATTCACCAGTTCTCCTAAGTTCTTTGTCTCCTCGCTCTGCTTGGGAATTTGTTTATGGTCTAGTCAGTTCTCTCTGGCCTCATTCACAGATGTATTCGACCTTCAAGATCCACCATGTCGAGAGAGAGAGAGAGAGAGAGGAAAACCCATGCAAGGTCATTCCTGGTACAGTTGCACTGCAAGGCAAAGAAGCCTGCACAATTTGGAGAGGGTTCTATCCATAGCCTAGAATCAACTAACTGCGTAGCCACATATGCCTCCAATAACCTTCGTGGAGGAGGAATTCTCCGAGGAACCAATTCAGGTTCCACTAGAGTCCCTCCTCTACATAGTCCTGGATGCCCATGACATCCCCAACACCAACATTGTTTCTACAGATCCAGTGACGGCCATGAATGGCGCCTCCTGCATTGTTCAGGAGAAACTCCCCATGACGGATTGTCGGGTTGAGCCTCCCTCGTTGAACCCAGTTGTGGATTGCGACTAGACTACACCCAACCTCTTCAGCCTGGAGCAGCTGGAGATTATTTTTGTAATTAGAGGCTATATGGTGGAGAAACTCCACCGGCACACCCTCATTAGTAGCTAGATCAACATGTTGTTCGACGCCTTCTCGAACACGCCATCCAAGCAGAGGTTCCAGACCTGCACGCAGCCCTACGTGCTCAAACCAAGAGATGGTGCCCTTTATAGTGGCTCTCTGAATGGAAGGTTCCACTATTCTCATAGCCCCTTTAATGTTTAATTCTGCACAGTTCTTTGAGCCACACCTGCACGGTGATGGATTTCTCTTCTTGTCAACCAAGTTTGGTACTCTATTAAGTTTTTTGCCTAGTTTTAATTTTCAGATTTTGTCAGTATGTCTAGTATGCCCAGACATATTTTTCAGCACTACCAATCGCCACCTACTCTGGTTTCCACAAAATGGTGGAGCAAGTGGAGGTTTCTATTTTTGGCTGAAAGAACAATTGGTTGCCACCTGTTTTATTTTCCACTAGTTTGGCAGAACATGTGGCATGCCGGTGACATATATAATTTTTGTACAATGACAGTGCATTAATAAGGAAATACCCTTTTTTTAATTTACAAAAAAATAATATTTTGGTTGTGATGGTACTTATTGTTAAGGTTGTGGTTTCAAATTAGTTGTAATTTTAACCTCCCATAAAAAAAGGGTGTTTCTTGTAGCACCACGTTTTAATTTTAGTGTTGATTTTAATATTTTGCTTGTAATGGTACCAATTGTTAAGCCCATGGTTTTAAACAAGTTGTAATCTTAGCTCCGAAAAAAAAAGGGTGCTAGCACCAATTTTCAAAATGGAGGTAGAAACAACCATTAAATGTGATCTATAAAAAAATGAGAACTCTGGAAAGTTCTTTTTAGGTTGGTAATTCACAATTTTAACCACCTTGCAAAAAAGGGGTGCTACCAGTAGCACCATTTTTTGAAACGAGGGTAAAAAATGTGACCTCTAAAAAATGAGAACTTTAGAGATTTCTCATTAAGTTGGTAACTTTGTTATATACCGTCTAATATTGACCAAATACATCAAAGAACCAATAAATTGTCAATACAAAGTGGGATCAACCAACTCATACTCAAAATCATTCAACTTCTTCAAGTTGGTTGTCATAGGGGTAGACATAGGCCTAGAATCTGTCATCTCAAATCTCCTCAAGATATCCACTGCATATTTTCCTTGTCCTAGGAAAATATGACCTATCCTTTTCCACACCTTCAATCCTAGATTGTAATCCATAAACCCAATGTCCTTCATCTCAAACTCTGAAGCAAGATCTTTCTTGCATCCATCGATGAGATTCTCTGGCCCAATAAGAAATATATCATCCACATACAATACAAGAATGAGAGGATCCTCACCAACCAGAATGTAATAAGTGTTGGAGTCTTCCTCACTCTTCTCAAATCCCATCTGCTGCAAGTAGCTATCAATCCTCGAATACCAAGATCTGGGAGATTGCTTGAGCCCATACAATGCTTTCTTTAACCTGGACACATGGGACTCTCTCCCATGCACCTCAAAGCCCCGAGGAAACTCAATGTACACCTCTTCTTCAATGATCTCATTCAGAAATGTGGTCTTTACATCCATTTGATGTATCATCCACCCCATCTCTGCAGTAATGGAAATGATTTTACTTATATAAGTGTACCTCGCAACTAGAGCGAAGGTCTCTTCATAATCAATTCCCTCTATATGTGAGAACCCTCTTGCTACAAACCTCGCTTTGTATTTCTCCACACTTTCATTTCCCACATGTTTGATCTTATAGATCCACTTCGAATTGACCACATATTTTCCCTCTGGTCTCAGCATTATATCCCATACATAATTCTTCATGATGGAGGAATATTTTTCCACCATGCCATGCCACCACACCTCTCACTTTGAATCCTCTTCAAATCTAGAAGTCTCGGAATCAATAATGTAGCACATGAGTGCCATATAACTAGAATACTTCTGCAATGGCCTAATCTCCCTAAAAATATTCTTAGGATCCTCCACATGATCCTGATCATATTTCAAGGTCTTTTGAAGCCATATTGACCTCTTCTTCTTTGAAGTAATAGTGGTATTATATGTAGAAGGAGCCTCCTTCTCCTCCTGCTGATATGAATACTGAGGATATGTAGATATCTCCTCAACCTTCAGAGCCTCCCTCTCCTCTGTCTCTATTGGAGGTGAATAATGTGACCTCATAAAGGCTCTATCCTCCTCAAACTTCACATCCCGCCTCACAATTTCTTTACTCAGTGTAGGAATATAAATATGATAGGCCTTTGAAGTCTCATTGTACCCAACTAATATGTATTTTTCTGCACTGGGCTCCAGCTTCATCCTCTTCTATGAATGGACATGAGAATATGTAAGACACCCAAAAATCTAAAGGTGTCTAATCTCAAGCTTTCTTCCAATGAAAGCCTCATCAAGAGTCTTTCTCCCCAACACCTTATGAGGACTATTGTTATGTGTGTAGACGGATGTATTTCATGCCTCTGACCACAGAAACATAGGTATATCCTAGTCATGTAGAATATTCTTCGTAGCCCCAATGATGGCCATGTTCTTTCTTTTTGCAACCCCATTATGTTGTGGGTTGTGAGGAACTGTTAGCTCCCTCTTGATTCATGTTTATGTATAGAATCTCTTGAAATCATTGGAGGTATACTTGCCCCCATTGTCAGATCTCAACACCTTAATATTCCTTCCTATATGATTTTCCACAAGAGCCTTAAACTCTTGAAATCGACTGAAGACCTCATCCTTGGTCTTCATGAAGTAGATTTGGGTCTTCCTGGAGAAATCGTATATAAACATTACATATTAATGACATCCACTTGAGGACACAACTGACATCGTCCCACAAACATCTGAGTGTATTAGATCCTAGATCCCCTTGGATCTGTTGTCATTGCCTATAAATGTAATTTTGGAATACTTCTTCAGTGCACACCCCTTGTACACACCCTGATTCTCCACACTGAACTTTGGTAAACCTATCATGATATCCTTCGGCACATTAAAATCCCCATGGTGCAAGTGTTTCATCCTCATGTTCCATAACTCACACAGGTCAATATTACTATTGTGAATCAATGCCTAAGCTGGCTGAAACATGAGCCTATATAGCTTCTCTTGCCTGATCCCAATCACCTTAGTTGTCCTGGAATTGGATCCCCTAGGATGAATGTATACCTTTCCATCTTGAAAAATAATTCATACCCACTATCCTCTATGGTTGAAATTGAGATTAGGTTCTTTGCCAACTCTGGAACATACAACAGGTTCTTTATTTTCATTGAGTATTGAGACTCCCTCTGAAATGATATTGTTCCTCAGCCAAATACTTTGATTTTGGAGTCATCGCCAAGATCAATATCAAGATCTACATCAGCCTTTGATATATCTTTGAAGTACTCTTGTACTCCCATCATATGACTAGACGCACCACTATCAATGTACCACACACTGGTGGATGTTGAAGTCGAAGAGAGGCATGTCGCTAATGAGAAATGTTTCTCAAGCTTAGTGGAAAACCCATCCACATCTATTGAAGTTGCAATGTGTGGCTTCCCTTTCTTCGTATTTGGACATTAACTAGCATAGTGCCATGTTTTGTGACATGCAAAGAATTTTACTTTTCTCATGTCTCTCTTCTTCTCACCCTTTGAGGTAACCCCACCACTGGATATTTTCTTGGCCCCGCCTTTTCTCTTTCCTATAAGAACAACATTCTCCTCCTCATCACCATGTTGTTGTACTGCACGGTTGTATCCCAATATCATCTCCTTCTGCATGAAATCATCCCATAATCTTTCCCAGTTGGAAATATTATCTCTAGAAATAATTCCACGAACAAAGGCATCCCATGGTTTAGAAAATCCTTTCAAGGTTGTTCTAACCAATTCTTGATCCTGAACCTTTTCCCCAATAGTAGCCAAATCATCACGGATATTAGTTATTTTAATGAGATAGGAAGTAATTGTATCAGATCTAGACATATTCATGATGTGAAGCTTCTCTCGTAACACCATTTTTCGATTTTGGTTGCCCTATGATAAATCTTCATCAAAGACTCCCACATATTGTAGGCATTCTTATTCCCGGTCACATGAAAAATGATGTGATCCTTCACAGCATCCAAGATGATTCTTCTGGCCTTCATATTCTTCTTTTTGTAAGCATCCATAAGTGTTACATCAGTAGGAAGATTCTGGGTCTTCTCAACAATATCACAGATCTCATTTTCCTCTAACAACAATGCAATCATTTCTTTCGGGGGGATGAATTTTGATGCCCCCTCCAACCGGTCCTCGAATCTCAAACTAGTAGCCATCCTCCCTATCCAACTGATACACCGAGCCCACAACCTCCTGATGAAAATAACCTAAAAAAATCTGTATATCCTTATGCCAAAGTCTTTGTTTTCTTTCAAAGATGAAGCTCTAATACCATGTTAATTTTCCTAAGCTCAGATTTGATCTCTACTTGCAATAAAAATTAATTTCACATGCATGCATGCATGGAAAACAATAAAATTTCAAATCTGATTTTTATGAACAGAAGTACATTGAGCTTAATAACATGCATGCACAACGAAAATAAGAAACCAATCATAAAAATTTGACACAACAATTTTTGGGTAAATTACCCCTGAAAATACCTCGAAGGGAAAACTAGAAACTGAGAGGATTTTTTGGTTATCGAGCCAACGGAGAATTTTGAAATTTACAGCGTTAATTGCAATTGTGTGGTGCCTTGGGAAACATGCCAACACTCCCCTCTTGTTGTACAACCTCTATTAAATGCAATGTTCAGTCTTGGAAAGCATTTTCTCAGCCACTCGTGTGCCCTACAATCTGTCATGTGATGCCTTGGAAATCGTGCATCCCTCACACGTATTGTTGTATAGATAGCTTAAAATGTGTTCCAATCCTTTCCTTCAGATGCGCACCCTTCCCTTTGTTGACCTTATTTCTCTCACAAAATTTCCTCCTCTCCTCTTTATCTCACCAACTCTCCCCTATCACAATTGAGTCGATTTTCCTTTTTCTGGCTTCTTTTACCTCAATATCTCCAACCTTGTAATCATAACCCCAATCTATGGATGAGATCAATCAAAATCAATGGTCATGATATAATATAAATTTCACTTAAATTTACTTTATGAACTTTAGTTAAGACAACATTAATTAAAAATTAATTAATGTGTTTTTTAGAAAAAGTCACTTTATAAAAATAAAGTAAGCCTGAGAAAGTTTTTGGACGACTCTTGCTTGCTTTGACTCTTAGAAAATGAAAAAGCACCTATCCTAGCTACCATAATTTATCAAAGACCACCCTTAAGATTTCAAGCCCACCGACCCGACATTGTGTTTTCCATCCCGAGGACTAAATCCTTCGAGCATAAACATTCTAAAATAGATCCCAAGGCCCAATGCACAAACCAGAGAATTCTTTCCTCGGACTAAGACTAAAAACAAAGCCACGGAAAATGGAAGTACCTGAGGAGCCTTAAAGTCGAGGCCGTGTTGGAGTTACTTCACACACACCTAGGATTTATTTTTCCTAAGGTTTTTCCTTATTTATTAGTCATAATTAGTCACTATCCATTCTCCTCTATTTTAGGGGAGAATATTCCACCTGGAGAATATTCTCTTTCAGTTGACACTTCAGTTTGACTAGTTGAGTTGAGTTTAGATGTTGCATTGGTTTTTTCACCATGAAACATTGGTATCATCACCAACTCACTACTCTTTGTTCAGTTAGTTAATTGAAGACTAGTTGACTAGTTAACTCAACTAGGTGGTAGTTCACTCCCGTAACTGCTTGAGAGACTAGACTAGGTGGAAATTTACTCTTGTAACTGTTGGTGTGTTTCTAGATCAATCTAGACCACCACTATGGCTCATTAGTTACTCATGTATCCTATATCTATTGTAAATTATTCACCCTTTCAGTGTGGAATACGGTTAATGATAATTCTTTCCATTATTTCTCTCCTTCTTCTTCTTTCTTCTATTCTCTCTACAAATGTGTGTATCATTGTTTATCTAGATCTATTTTGTGCAGGTTCAACACATTTACATGGTATCATAGTCGATGGACTGCTAAGCAAAATCTACACCAAATGTTTTTGCAGGTACAAAAGATTGAAGACAACAAAAAGATGGATTATCCGCCGGAAATACTTCTCACGCCTCATAACTATTTGGAATGGAAGACAAACATTCTTCTTCTTCTCAGATGCAGAGACTTGTACCAAATAACTATGGAAATGGAAGTATAGCTTGATTCCGCCGACGAGAAAAATGATTTTCTCAATAGACAAGATATGGCCATAGGATGTATCCTTTATTTTATTTCTCTTGAAATTCTCCATCAAGTATATGATGACTCACAAGAATTCACTCCAAATGAATTATGGAGTAGATTGGAGGTTTTATTTGGGAATAAGGAAGAATGCATGCAAAATGTTCACAAGATAGAGAATGTAAAAAATCCACCAGAAGATCAAGCCTCTTATTATGAAGAGTCTTCTACAAACGTTTTTGCATAAATTAGTATTCCAATAATTGAAGATGATATCTACTCCATTTCAGATTTATTTTCTGAAATTCATGTGGAAGATATATGGCATGCATCTCAGGAGTCACATGCAGACACTTTTTCATGCACCATGCATGCGTCTCAGGAGACAAAAAGAGAGTCGCGCACATCAGATGTCATTCTGATATTTTCTGAACACAATTTGCAGAAAAAAAAAATTGGATATTTGAATTCCTCTCGGGAAAATATCCAATTTCAAAAAAAAAATCGTCCAAAACGGAGTCTGGGAACTAAAGTTATGATCGTTTCAAAATCAACAAAATTTCAGCATTTTTCTGGAAACGGCCGTACGGTTTTCAAAATTTCATCCAAAATTTATTTGGATATTTTTCATTACAAGAAGATAAAGTGGATATGTGTGGACATCTCAATGGTGCATATACTTCATCAGATCCGTGCAAACATCTACATCTTCAACAAAATCTTCAACGA